>APFE030273366.1:0-25800 GCA_000404065.3 Pinus taeda | reverse complement strand
TTACAATGAGGCTCAAAGGCCTATTTATTATTGAGAAATAATGGAAAACCCTAAACATCCGAAAACCTAACCCTAGGAGATGAAGTTCCAAAACTATGGGCCCCGTTTCAGTAAGTTGGTACATCAAATTCCCGGGTTCATAACTTTGGCATATGATTTCCATTTGGCTATCATATTACCTCATTTCAAAGATCTTGAAGAGAAGGCCAAAAAGAAATATGTAATGGATTTACGACATTTTCGGTCTCTTCGTTTCCCCTAAAAACGTCGTTTAGGGCCTCAAAACAGTTCCGGAAGTTCAGGACCCGAAAAACTGCCAAAAATAATAAATTGTGCTACAATTAAGGAAACCGAAAAATTGAAAGAGACAGTGTTGTGGTTCCAAGTGGAATAGGAAGGTGGCCACCAATATCCACCTGGATCAAAAACTCTTAAGGAGTCAATGATTCTCCCCATCCATTAACTTTACTATTTTTAGAGTGTAATTCAAAAATATATTAACCTTAAAAGATAAGGGATCTCATCACGAGCCAGCTTGTTTAGTTCAATTAAAAAATTTAAATTATTATCGTATTATATATATATTATATTAATATAATAATATAATATATATATATATATTATATATATTATACACTTTTGAAATTACTTCATAAAGACTGCACTCTTATATGGATGGGATTTTGAATCATTTATGGTTAAAAGGTAACCCTATTGAGGCTATGGATGCGTGCTGGCAGTAGTGGCTCTACCTGTGACAAATGAGTATATTAAAATGCTAAGTTGTAAAAGCCCCCTACTTTATCTTTACAACTAATTAATGACTGATATAAACAAAAACAATTTTCATCTATAAGAGGATATAAAAAGAATTATAATTAAGTGAGTTTTTTATGTTCTAAGTAATGTTATTTATCTTAATATTTTGAAAATATTTTTCTTTCCTGAATTATTTTTACTTAGAAAAATTTTAGAAATTCCATTATTATCAAAGATAATTGTTTCTTCCAGTGAATTGCCAATTGTTTTGTTGTTCAACAACCCCCCCATTTATTTTACATAAATAACTTAGGTGATTATTGTACAAATAAATAGGGACCCTTAAAAAATTAAAAAACATAGGAATATGATTTAATTTTCCTTTTTAATGAAACCTCATTAAAGCTTGAATGACCAAAACAAAGGCCACTTTAAAGGAAAATCCGACTATATCGCATATCGCAAAGTCTTGAGAGTATAATAGTTCACCTACCGAGTCGAGACTTGTGATTGCGATAAAGGATAGCCCCCAAGCAAACCAAGCATATTCATTCTTTATAAAATCTTAAAGTATTAATAAGAATTCCTTACGACAGAAGCTCCTAGCATCGCAATCCTACAACAAACAGGCAATATATTTAAAAGACCTCCCTCTTGCGAAACACGATAAGTCATCAGATCCGACAAAATAATAAAATATACCATTAAAAAAACACATCGCATCCAGCTATATCGCAAAAATGCCAATAAGCTTTGATCATATCATTCCAAATAGGTTCCGATTGCGATAAAGTTATTCATTAAAGAAAAAAGCCCAAGGAAATAATAAAGCTTAAACAAAAGCTCTGCTTAAATATAAACCTATGGGCCTGCTACAAGCGCCATGTCACTTCCCGCAAATCACAATCGCTCAAAGCTTCGACCATATCAATTTTTTTGTTTTGTCGTGAAACCATCGATTGTGATATTTCAATAATGTGATTATCGCAATCACACATCTCCCATGCTTAACACACCGATACGGTGATATCTCCATTGCATATCGGTGTGGTACTTAAAGAATGAATTGTGTTTACCATCCGAAGAAGTTTTACGGTCTGATATATTTATGAATAATAAATAAACCACATGAAGCCATGATTTCAGTTAATTAATGGGTTCTAACGGTATTTATGGTTTCAAGGCCTAAGGAGATTTGGTGATCTGTTCAGATTGATTTTCATTAAAACTTCCCTTTCCATCATTTCAAAATATTTATGTGTCTGCATGCTTTTACTTTTAACTCCTATTTTCTCTTCATTAGCTTTGTATTCTCTGTATTGTAGGATTTCTCTCGACAGAGAATTGTGTAGCAAAATGACTAAGTTTAAGAAAGGAAAGAAGTCTAGTGAAGCCACATAATCTTCTACGTCTGATGTAATAGAAATGCCTCCATTATTCTCACATACAACATGCACTATTGACAGTGGGACTTCCTCATGGGAAACTATGTACCATCTACTAGAAAGCAAGGGTCCAAGGGTAATTCAAAGCAAAGAAACAGCAGATGCTACCACTTCTTCTTAAGCTTCCCACTTTGAAGCTACAAGCTTGTTCTTGCTCAGAATTTTTACTAGACCTAAGATTTTTCCATACACCGATATGGTAAAATGGATAATAGAAAATATTAACATTATCAACAGGGCATTCCAGACTTCAAGACAAATAATGATTGGTTCCTTCACACCAAAAGGCCTCAAGACAATGTATCATATACCAGACATATAGAAGGTATATGATAAAGCCTTCCTCGAGCATTTAGCAGCAGAAAATGACGAACCATCAAACCCAATTAGGCAATGGAGAGAAAATTCAAACAAGCACAAACAAGCTAAATCGGGTATGTATCCTATAGCACCTCTTGTTGCTCCCTATTATATTGCTGCCATGATCAGTAGATTGTTTGGGTATGCCGACACTACCAAAGTTTCTATTAAATGGGATCCCTTAATAAATGCAGCTGTGAATTCTTTTGTAATGGACTAGGGCACTGCCTTGTCTAATAAACTTGCCTTACAAATCTGAGAATAAAGACTAAATAGATATGCTACCACTAGAATAGTCCCACCATTTTTTATGAGTTCCTACGTGATGGATGCAATCCTATGGTAATCCAATTTCCACACTTATTTTATCAAAATCTGTCAAGGAGTCATGATACCTATCTACCAAGTTGTTTTCAACAAAAAGGCCCCAAGGTTATCTGATGAGGCCAAAATTGATATTTTACTAGTAGGTAGGTGGTTTGGATAAGAATTGTTTACTTATGTCCAGGTGTTTGGAAGCATACCCCCTCATGTCCTCCCTTGGTATGTACCTGATAAGCTTATTTCCAGGGAGATTTCTTACTAGACTGAAGGGGATGGTATAGCCAAAACCCTAAAAGAATCCAAAAAATCCCTTTGGCCTACCTTTCCCCTCCAATGTGGTGCTTATGAATTACATGATTTCAAGCATGATGTGCTTGAAATCAATCACATTTTATGTTTAAATCTCTCCACTTTTCTAAGAAGATAGTTCGAACCCAAATAAAGTTTCTTAGGATTTCATTGCTTCAGTGAAAATAAGGCAATTCAACCATGAAAAAGATGATTTTGATGATTTGTTTAAGTCAGCCAAGCTATTCTCACATGTAAAACATTTGGCTATTCTGAGGTTTGACCCGCAAAATCTAACCCAATTCCACCAACACAGGAGGAAGAGGTTATAGAATGTCCCTTTGGATTTGCTGGGATCCCACAACCAAATGTTCAGGAAGAGCAAAGCTCAAGCCATGATTCAAAGAAAGGCTCAGAACATAGCTTTGAGCATAATTCAGAAGAGAATTCAGAACATGGTTCTGAACAGACTTCAGAGCAGAAATCAGCCCAAAGCTCAGAGCACGATTTAGAGAAGAGCCCAAAGAAGAGCCCTGAGAAGGACACTCAAAAGGAATTTGAAAAGGCCTCGACAGAGAAAGAAGTGGAATATGTTTCCACCAAAGTGAATACAAATGAAACCCCCCTAAAAAATCAACTAGATGAGGCATGGCAGTAGTTTGATTGACAACTCAAAGGACATCAAGGGGAGAAAAGTGTTGAAACATAAACAATACTCATTAACACACCCCAAAATACTGAACAAAGCTCACTCATTGACAGGGATACTAACAAAGTTGTTGCTACAGAGGAGATTGAAATCATCCTAGCCTTCCCCTCAATGGAAATTGTTCTCAAAGTAAAGGAAATTCCTCCTCTTGATGTCTTTTACAGTCATCGGGTTGTGGTAAAACGAAAAAGGAAGAAAAGGAAAATAGAACAGTCCTCGGCAATAATTCCTAACAATGAGCCAATGGATGTAGTTGGGAAGGATACCCCCATGGATCCTTCAGATAATTTGACCAAACTATCACAGTTTGCAGGTTCTTATGCATCTCCCAGTATTAATAAGGTAGTGGAAGTCAAACAAGTAGTAAGGGAGAAAGATGAGAGGATACAACAATTAGAGCAAAAGTTGGTCGAAGAAAAGCAGGATGTAGACCATCAAATGAAAGCACAGATGGCACAACTACAACAGAGATTTGATTAGTTAAAGCTCCAGTATCAAGTAGAAACAAGTGCTAAAGATGCTCAAATACAACAACTACAATTTTATGTGGAACAACTAAAAGATAATCCTAAAATTGAGTATTTTGTAAAAGAGGCCATAGAACTCAATTCTTTATCGTTAATGCAATAGGAAATGTTATTTCAGAGGCTATTGGCCATCAATCCGATGTGCAAGGAAAGTGATTCACTGATGAATCGAACATACGATATGAGGATCACCTTCAATGAGATTGATGAGAAGATTTCGGGATTCATTACATGGAAAGATACTCTAGAAGGAAGGGCAACAGATCTCCCCAGGATAGAGGAATCTCACAAAGTTATCCTCTTCATTGATTGGGATATTCAACTAAAAAAGGAAGAAATGGTAATCGCAAGAACAATTGATACTATAAACACTATCATTGAGACCATCAATGATAATTTGCATAATGCCAATCTGATACAGGAATTCCCACCTAGGAGTCTCCCTAATATCAGAGCCCTAGAAGCAAAATGGAAAGAAACTTCCAAAGAGAAAGAAGAAGCAATTAAACATCTTACAAAACTAGACTAGGAAGTGTATTGGATATATCTGGTAAAGCCACATAGTTAGTGGCTAGTACTATGTTGCCTAGCTGACTCATCCATGCACATGTTTCCTTACCTTTCAGATGCAGTGTATACAGGCCAGATGTGCATGAGGACGAGTCAGCCTCCTAAATTCAAGTCGATGATGGATATATACGAGCTCAGACAACAAATGAGAGAGTAGATACCATTACATGCTAGTGCTCGTCATTTCGATAATTTTTCTTTTATGTAATTCTGTCACTTATTTTATGGAGATTTGTTTAAACCTTCTCAGAACTTCATGCAATGCCTATTTTTGTACTTTTATTTTATTATATAAACCCTTTCATGTATTTTAAGAAAGGGTCTTGAATTTTATAAAGAAACTCTTTACACGCTAACACTTTTGTAGTTTAAATTTTGTCTTGGTAGAATCATTGGATCATAGTCATGAGAGTTTGTGAAGAATTCTTACAGAAGCTTGCACTTTTGTACTTTTGCAAACCATCTTAATAAGAAAGACTCGTCTGAAGCTACTTATTTTATGAGCATACTGATATGCATCGGGTATTTCTATCTTTGCGTCTTTTTTTGTTCTTGAATTAACAACCATTTTTATTACATTGTTTATCATATGTATCTTTTTCATACAGTGTTGTATCCATTCACTTTTGAACATACTAGGACTTTTATTTTTAATACATTGATGAGAAAGTGTTTAAATGATATTTGATGCGATATATGTTTATAAATTATTTTGATTAACTATTTAATCAAAATTAGTATTTCAAAGGCTTTTCATTTCTATCAGTATTTGATAAATCTTCATTGTCATGTACTAAAGATAATCATTGTAGATCGCACAAGTATAAGTAAAATCCCTGGTAATATATAGATAGGTTATATGTGTGTGTGTGTGTGTGTGTGTGTGTTTTAGTTGAAAACCACACCATCAACACTTAGTTTTTTATAATCAACCACTCTATCCATCCTATAACATTTTTATTTAGAAACTTGTCCCATTATATCCAGTCTGAGCCACTAATCCAAACGGAAAAGGAACGATATTTAAGTTCCTGATCGGGGGGTTTCCCCCATGTTGTTGCAGTAAATTTCGAGGCTTCAAAATTTTGGCGCTAGAAGGAGGGTCGATACTATGAACGGCAAAGAGAACTCAATCTAAATTAATAAGACATTCCAAGAGTCACTTCCCCTCAATATCACCTCCAACTTCTAGATCCTCATCTAAAACTACTATTCTATATCAGAAGCTGAGCAGTCACCCCCTAAATCTCCAAGTACAATTCCTAAAGCACCTGCTTCAGAATACAATCCTGAATCACTTGATGTTCAGAATTTAATAAAGAACTAGAGGAAATCTCTATTTCGATAGAAAATCCTGTCCCATCTTAAGCATCTGAAGGAAGTATTACTTATGTTTTGCAGCCCACTCAGATTCTAACTCGTTCTCAAAGTGAGAAGCTTGGGTTCCTCCATTTGAATTTCCTCTTCCTTCTTTCCAAAATAAAACTAAGAAATCTAAGTCACGTACATCAACTAATGAGGTTTTATCAAATTCCCCTCCACAAACACCTTCATTCCCTCCCTTCATTCCTCTTAATATCCATTCTTCTCAAGGTACTGGTGTTAGTTCATCCATCTCAAGTACACAACCTGCCTCTTCTTCCTCTCAAACTCCCTCAATATCCACTTCCCTGCAAACCCCAATAATGGCAGGAAAACAACCACCACCACTAGTCAGGCCATGGGCTAATCCTGGTGTTGTACCATTGGCACCTCCCCTCCATGATTTTCCTAAACATCCTGAAATATGGCTGCCGAAATTTAATCCTGGTGATGGATTACCTGCTTAGGAACATCTCCATAATTATATGTTAGCCATTAATCTTAATGGAGTGGGTGAAGAAGATTGTGTAGTAAGAATATTTCCCTACACCCTCCAAGGATCAGTAGGCTAATGGTATTTTTCATTATACTAGGATCTATTACTAATTGGGATATGTTTGAAGAGCAAGTTCTAGCCAAATTTGGCCATGATCGTACAATCGCATCCCTTATCAATGATCTTTCTAATTTTAAAGCTAAATCAGGTGAAAAGATCAAAGGCTTTAATTCCAGATTCAATAAAATGCTAAACAAAATCCCAGCCACATAAATCCCTGGTGTTGATGTCCAAATTGATTGGTATATTTATTCTTTTCCTTCCAATATAGCAATTTTTGTAGATAGAGCCAATAAGGCTACTTTGGTAGAAAACATGAAAGAAGCCCTGTCTGTAGAAAAGAGAATAGTTGCATTGGAAAAGAAGACAACCCAGGAAGATAGGAAAATGAAAAGGTTACATTTAAGGATGAATCAAAGAAGAAATCCCCTAAATATCCTTTTGATCTTGAACGCCTGCTAAAAGTCCTAAAAACCATGTCAAATGAAATGGTAGAGATTAAGAAACAAGTAGTTGAATCCTCTTCTAAGAAACCTTTCAGATCCTTAAAGAGGAATCAGACCTCTAATCCTCACCCACCAAACACAATATCCAATGTTGAATCTGATTTAGAAGAAGAGGAAGAGGAGATTGCATTGACTGATGAAGAGACTGAAGATGAAGAATTGGTTGAAGTACATGGAATGTGGGATTTCATCCTCCCTGTTTCAGATAATGAAGAAGAGCAATACCTGTTAGCATTAGGAGTAAGGGCCCGATTGATTTAACACAATCAAATCAAAAGAAAAAACCCTCAACCCTTGCTACCAAGGAAAAAGTGGTCAATAAAAAGTCTTCTCCCAAAACTCCTCAACCAACTCCATCCTCATCTAATGCTCCATATTCATCTAAAACCTTGGTAGTTACTGATACCATGGAGTATAGCATAGTGGAAGACATGAAGAAAACCAAAGCAAATATCTCTTTTCATGAGCTCAGTGAGCTTAAACATCAACAACAATTATCACTGAAAAATTGAATGCAGTTCTTGCTTCTCCTCTTCCTGCTGCTATGATATCCCAAGTGTCAGAGGAATGGGTAAACCCCCAATGATTCATCAAATAAGGTCTATCCTACTGATGTTATCTCAATTGGTGACATATTCAATTCACATACTCCCCCTTTCCTCTTGACTTATGAAATATTCAATAAAAAATTGCATACCTGCTTAATAGACTCAAAGGCCTCTTCAAACATTATGTGAAGAACAATCTGCACTAAATTAAATGTTTCACCACAAAAGTTTGTTGTTCACATTGTGAAACTTGACAGAAAAAAGTTTGAAGTCTTAGGGGAAATGAATTCAGTCGTCATTAAACTCTCTTCTAATCCAAAAGTTTGTTAAGTAATTGACATACTAGTTGTTGATATACCTGAGTTCTATGGTTTAATTCTTAGTGGAGATTGGTATGAAAAGATCCATGAATATTTTGCAACAGATTGGTCTCACATGTGGCTCCCTTACAATGGAAATCCAAACTAAATTATAATTGATCGAGAAAAACATTTGAAGCACAAAGTGATTGATTTTGAAGGTGAGAATGAGCCAGTAGATTTCAACTACAATATCCTTGGAAATTACTCCACTGAGTCATTTTTAGGAAATTTCAATGCACATAAGTATCCTTTTTTAGATAACTTTGTTACTTCGCAGGTTGAAAACGTTTTCTTAAACATATTCTTCAATATGTATAAATCTTGTAGATAAACCATTAGTTAAAACTTTGTTTTGGACATTATATTTTGATGGATCTAAATCCAATGATGGTGCAGGAGTCGGTTGTATATTAATCATTCCAGAAGAAGAAAAAACCATGCTAACATGTAGGTTATAATTTGAATGCACATATAATTGTGTTGACTATGAGCCATTTATTCAACATTTGTATAAAGAAATAGGTCTTGATATCAAATATCTTCAAGTTTTTGGAGATTCAGAAATTGTTATCAAGCAAGTAAGAAACACCATTCATTGTCTCTCTGGACATTTAAAACATTACCAATCATTAGTCCAGGATCTTACATCACATTTTTTAGCATTCAACATCTATCCTATTCCTAGACTTCAAAATGCAAGTGTTGACCTTCTGGCTAACATAACATCCAAGCTTATACCATCAGAGGATTACAGTCCAGATATGTTTTCCATATAACTATTTTTTCGACCATCCATTCACGATAATGTCAACAATTAGTGAGTTTTAAACGATGACAAGGATATCATAAACTTTTTTACGTCTGAAGGGTCATATGATGATCAGATAATATATGAGAGTAAGCACGATAATCAATTAAAACAGAAGTTCAATGAGAATCCCATACCTAAATTTGTAGTAAAATTGTAGGATCTTTATGATCTTAAGGATAGATTTAAAAAGGTTACTAATTCTAAACTCCAAATTTCAACCTTAAGGTTTGAACTAGTAAACATTGGAACTGATATCAAACCTCAAAACATCAATCTAGGACTTGATCTCTCTCCTAATGAGAGATCAGTCTTTATTCAATTGTTAAAAAAGTATAAATGTATCTTTGCTTGGAACTATGATGATCTTAAAAAATATGATACCTCTATCATACAACACAGCATGCCCATGATATCCAATAACATGTACAATAGAAATTAAGGAAAATTCAACCCATTATAGAAAGTCAAATCAAATCTGAGCTGAATAAACTCCTTAAAGCCAAGATTATCTTTTTTGTTAGGCATTCAAAATGGGTTTCTAACTTAGTACCTGTCAGGAAGAAAAATGGTGACATTCACATCTGTAGAGACTTTAGAAATCTTAACAAAGATTGTCAGAAGGACAATTTCCCATTACCAACCAAGGAACAAATACTGCAATTAATAGCTGGTTCAGAACTAATGTCTTTTCTTGATGGATTTTCAAGATATAACCAGATTCTGGTTCATCAAGGTTACAGATTAAAGACTACATTCAGAACTAAATGGGGAAACTATGCCTACCAGAAAATTCCTTTTGAACTAATTAATGCGGGAGAAACTTTCCAAAGAGCTATGGATATAGCCTTCAAAGGTCTGATAAAAAAAATTGTTGTCATTTATTTGGATGATATAACTATTTACCCTAAGAAGAGAAATAACCATTTACATGACTTAAAGCAGATCCTTGAACGTTGCAAAAAGTATGGAATTTCATTAAATCCAAAGAAGTATTATTTTTCTCTAAATAAAGGTAAGCTTCTAGGGTTTATTGTATCCAAAAAGGCATTTGTATTGATCTAGACACAATAAAAGAAATTGTTGAAATTTCTTTACCCCACAATAAAAAATCTATGCAACCTTTTCTAAGTTAGATAAATTTTGTTAAAATATTTGTCCCTAACTTTTCCCAAATTGTTTTACCATTACAAACCATGATTAAGAAAAATTCAATATTTAAGTGGGGACATAACGAAAGAGAAGCCTTTGATTTAATAAAAAATGAATGCTCCCTCTTTAACAACTCCAATTTTTTCTAATCATTTCATTTTGTATACATTCACTTCTGAAACATCATATGTTTTTGTTTTAACACAACTCAATGATCAAGAAATCGAAGCACCCATCTCTTTCTTTAGTTCTAATTTTCAAGGTGTTGAACTAAATTATTCCGAGGTGGAGAAACGGGCTTTTGCTGTTTTCAAATCTATAAATAACTTCAGGCCTTTTCTCCTCAAAACCTAGACTAAAATAATAGTCCCATTCTCAGCAATGAGATGATTACTTATGCAAAGGGATGTAGGAGAGAAAAGGGAAAACTGGGTAATATCTCTGCAAGAATATGATATTGACATTAGACCAGCTAAAACTGTCAAAGGACAAGGTTTTGAAAAATTGCTTACAGAAGCTTCCAATCTCCAGCAGATGAGAACTCGGGTAACATTGTACATATATCAGAGGTAAGCCTAAACGATTTAGAGTCCCAATATGTTGATCTTATTTTCTATTTGAAAAAGGGATATGCTCCTCCTAAACTCAATCATAAAAGGAAAGGGACTTTAAGATTGAAAGAAAATCAATATGAAATCATTAATGATGTGTTAATTAGGAGAAATTAAGATTCTATATTATTAAGATGCCTTTAAAAGTCTTAAGCATAGAAGGTTTTGCAAGAACTCCACAATGGGCCAGCTGGTGGACATTTTGGAGGAGATACTACCGCACATAAGATCCTGCATGTTGGTACTATTGGCCAACCTTGTTCAAAGATACCCATGAATATGTGAGGAAATGAAAAATATGTCAAATTGTTGTTGGGAGACAACGGAAACATGCCTTACCTCTACAACCAGTCAACATTAAACATCCTTTTGAACAATAGGGATTGGATATCATAGGTGAGATTGTTCCTCATTCCTCAAAGCAACATAAGTATATCCTTACAGCTACATACTATTTTACTAAATGGGTGGAATAAATTCCACTAAAGGTAGCCAATTCTTATGCTATCATTGAATTCCTTGATCAACTCATTATTACTAGATGTGGCTTACCAATTGCACTTATGTTTGATAATGCATCTTACTTTTTAGGAAATAATATGTCTGAATTTTCTCTTAAGAGGGGTTTTAAACATAAATACTATGCTAACTATTACCCTTAAGGAAATGGTTTAACAGAATCAACCAACAAGAACCTCAGAATGATTATTAAAAGAATTGTTGATCAGAGCCAAAAGAATTGGCATAAATCTTTGACATTTTCTCTGTGGGCAGATCGAATAACCCAGAAGGCCTCAATAGGCACTTCTCCATTCAATCTATTATATGGGAAAGAAGCTATCATCCCTTCAAATCTAGCTATTCCCTCATTAGCCCTAGTCTAATTTATTGAAGAAACGCCTTCCTTATTTACAACTAAGATAGTCTCAAATTATTAAATTAGAAGAAGAAAGAGAGAGGCAAACTTACACATACCCGCCATCAACGGCTAGTCAAATCTTCTTTTGATGCAAATTTTGTTTCCACAAAATCTTTTCAAATTGGAGAGCTCGTCCTTAAATGGGACAAGGAACATGAGGAAAAAGGAAAGCTTACTAAATTCCAAAAAATGCGGCTTGGACCATTTGAAATTGTTGAACAAGTAGGCCCATCAACATTCATATTGCAAGATTTATCAAAAAAGAGAGATTATCTTCCTATTAATGGGATTATTTTGGAAAAATTATTTTCTTAAAAGATTACATCTTCTACTATAACATTATTGCATTTACTTTTTTGTGTTTTCTTAGAAAATTAATGTTAAATAGCATCACTTTTGGCTTTACAATAAAATATCTTGAAATATTTTGATCTTTCGCTTTGAAAGTAGAAATTATTAAGGAAATAATCACAACATTTGAAAATTAGCTAAAACTCTCAAATTTTCTTTTCCATTGAAGTTATAAATTCTTTGAAAACCCTCAACTTTATAAAATCCTTTTAATTTGTTATCAGCCAAGAAAGGTTATCTTTAACAAAGTAAATACTAACTACAACTAAGCATCTTTAGCTCTAAAATTGTCATCCAAAACTCTTAAGGAGTCAATGATTCTCCACATCCATTAAATTTACTATTTTTAGAGAGTAATTCAAAAATTTATTAAATTTAAAAGATAAGGGGTTTCATCACGAGCCTGCTTACCATGTTCATAGGAAAATAAGAGACTGACATTACCAACATTGAATACCAAACCACGGTAATGGCTTATGATTATTTTAATCTTAAGACAAGGGGTCTCATTACGCGCTAGCTTGTACAGTCCAATTACAACCAGTGAATGGCATTCTCACTTTCTAGTCACCAAATGAGGACAATGACTTTTAGGTAATAAAAAGTTGTTAAAAGAAAAGTAAATAGATAAATTAAAAAAAAATGATATATATGTGTGTGTGTGTGTGTGTGGGTGGGTGTGGGTGTGTGTGCGCGCGCGTGTGTACTTTTGAAATTATCTCTAAATATTGCACTCTTATATGGATGTGATTATGAATCATTGATGGTTAAAAGGTAACCATGTCAAGGCTCTAGCTATGACAAATGAGTATATTAAAACGCTAAGTTGTAAAATCCCCCTGCTTTATCTGTACAACTAATTAATGACAGATATAGACAAAAAGGATTTTCATCGATAAAAGGATATAAAAAGAATTATAATTAAGTGAGTTTTTTATGTTCAGAGTAATGTTATTTTTCTAAATATTTTGAAAATAGTTTTCTTTCCTTAATTATTTTTACTTAGAAAAGTTTTAGAAATTCCATTATTATAAGAGATCATTGGTTCTTCTAGTGAATAGCCAATTGTTGTGCTATGCAACAACCCCCCCCATTTATTTTCATAAATAAATTAGGTGATTATTGTACAAATAAATAGGGACCCTTACAAAATAAAAAAACATAGGAATATGATATAATTTAAAGATTTTCTTAGGAATAAATTTGATTTTTCTTTTTAATAAAAACTCATTAAATCTTGAAGGACCAAAACAAATTCCACTTTAAAGGAAAACCTTTCCATATCACATATCACAAAGTCTAGAGAGTATAATAGTTCACTTACCGAGTCGAGACTTGTGATTGCGATAAAGGATAGCTCCCAGGGAACCCAAGCATATTCATTCTTTATAAAAGCTTAAAGTATTAATGAGAATTCCTTACAGTGGAAACTCCTCACTTCACAATCCTACGTCAAACAGGAAATATATCCAAAGTGCCTCCCTCTTGCGAAACGCGATAAGTCACCAGACCCGACGAAACAATAAACTGTACCATTAAAAAAACACATCGCATCCATCTATATTACAAGAATTCCAATAAGCTTCGCTCATATCATTCCAAATAGGTTCCGATTGCGATAAAGCTATTCATAAAAGAAAAGAGCCCAAGGAAATCATAAAGCTTAAACAAAAGCTCCTCTTAAATATAAACCTATGGGCCCGCTACAAGCACCATGTCACTTCCCGCAAATCGCAATCGCTCAAAGCTTCGACCATATCGATTTTTTGTTCTATCCTGAAATGCCGATTGCGATCTTGTGATAATGTGATTGTCGCAATCGCATATCTCCCATGCTTAGCACACTGATACAATGATATCACCATCTCATATCGGTGCGGTACTTAAAGAATGAATTTTGTTTACCATCCGAAGAAGTTTTGCAATGTGATATATTTATGAATAATAAATAAACCATGAGAAGCCATGATTTCAGTTCATTAATGGGTTCTAACGGTATTTATGGTTTCAAGGACCAAGGAGATTTGGTGATTTTTTTAGATTGATTTGCATTAAAACTTCCCTTTCTGTCATTTCAAAAGCTTTATGTGTCAACATGCTTTTACGTTTCACTCCTATTTTCTCTTCATTTTCTTCTCCTAAGACAGAATTGTGTGGCAAAATGACCAAGTCTAAGAAAGGAAACAAGTTTGGTGAAGCCACATAATCTTCTACGTCTAATGTAACAGAAATTCCTCCATTATTCTCAAATACAACATGCACTATTGACAGTGGGACTTCCTCATGGGAAACTATGTACCATCTACTCGAAAGCAAGGGTCCAAAAGCAACAACAAATGCTACCACTTCTTCTAAAGCTTCCCACTTTGAGGCTGCAATCTCGTTCCTGCACAGAATTTATGTTAGACCTAAGATTTTTCCATAAACTGATATGGTAAAATGGGTAATAGATAATATTAACAGTTCCGACAGGGCATTCCAGACTTCAAGACAAACAATGATTGGTTCCTTCACACCATAAGACCTCAAGAGAATGTATCATATATCAAACCCACAGAAGGTATATGATAAAGCCTTCCTCAAGCATTTCACAGCAGAAAATGAGGAACCATCAGAGCCAATTAGGCAATGGAGGGAAAATTGAAACAAGCACAAACAAGAGAAATCAGGCATGTTTCCTATAGCACCTCTCACTGCTCCCTACTCTTATATTGCTTCCATGATGTGTATATTGTTTGGGTATGTCGACACTAGAAAATTTTATGTTGAATGGATTCCCTTAATAGACATAGTTGTGAATTATTTTGAAATGGGCTGGGGCACTATCTTGTCTAATAACCTCGCCTTACAAATCCGGGAATACAGAAAAAATAGATATGTTACCACTAGAACAGTCCCACCACTTTTTATGAGTGCCTACATTATGAATGCAGTCTGCTTCACCACTAGTTTCCCAACTATGGGGTGGAAATGGATTATTCATAACCCTACCACTATTCATATATATCACAACATCCTGTGGGAATCCAATTTCCACACTCATTTTTACAAAATCTGTTAAGGAGCCATGTTACCTATCTACCAAGTTATTTTCGACAAAAAGGCCCCAAGGTTATCTGACGAGGCCAAAATTGATATTTTACCAGTAGGTAGGTAGTTCGAAGAAGAATTGTTTACTTATGTCTGTTTCTTTGGAAGCATATCACCCCCTCATGTCCTCCTTTGGTATGTGTTGGGTGTGGAGCCTGATTGTCTTCTTTATTCAAAGGTATCATTGCATTTGACCCCAGTTCGTAATGGGGCGGCAACGCCGCTAGAGGGGTCCATGGGCCTTGTAAAATGTTGTAATTTTGTAGTCAATCTGGGTCATTCATTAGGTAGAAATCTGACGGTAGAAGTTATGTTTAATATAGGGTTTTTTTCCCTAAAAGGCAACCCCTCACTATATATGAGGGAATTGTATTGCGGCTATGTATATGTGTATTCTGAGCCAGAAAGAGAGAGGAGATTGTGTGAGAGAGAAGAGGGAATTACAACGGATCTGCTATAGGTTGTATCTCTTCATTTTGATGGATAATATAAAAGGAAGTATTGACTGTTTCTCTGTAGACGTAGCCCAAATTGGGTGAACCACATATATCTTTGTCTCTCTTGTTTTATGTGTTTATATTTATGCAATATTTTTATGTGTTCCATTTCTCTATAATATATCATTTTCTAATGGTATGTACTTTATAAGCTTCTTACCAGGGAGATCTCTTACTAGATTGTAGGGGATGTTATAACCAAAGCCCTAAAAGAATCCAAAAAATCCCTTTGGCCTACTTTTCCCCTCCAATGCGGTGTCTATACATTGCACGATTTCAAGCATGTTACGCTTGAAATCAACCATATTTTATGTTTAAAGCTCGCCACTATTCCAGGAAGACAGTTTGACCCCAATAAAGTTGCTTAGAATTTCACTGCTTCATTGAAAATAAGGCAATTCAGCCATGAAAAAGATGATTTTGATTATTTGTTTGAGTCAACCTTTCTATTCTCACACGTAAAATATTTGGCTACTCAAAGGTTTGACCCACAAAATCTAGCCCAATTCCACCAATACAGGAGGGAGAGGTTACAGAAAGTCCCTTTGGATCTGTTGGAGATCCCACAGCCAAATGTTCAGGAAGAGAAAATCTCAAGCCATGATTCATAGAAAGAGAGAAAAAAACAAGGTTCCGTACAAGTTTCATAGCAGAAATCAGCCCAAAGCTTAGAGCATGATTCAGAGAAGAGCCCGGATAATAGCACAAAGAAGAGTCTTGAGAAGGACACTCAAAAGGAATTTGAAAAGGCTTCGACAGAGAAAGAAGTGGAAGATGTTTCCACCAAAGTGAATACAGATGAAACCCCCTTAAAAAATCAACTAGATGAGGCATGGCAGCAATTTGATCAACAACTCAAAGAACAGGAAGGGGAGAAAAGTGTTGAAACATAAACAACACTTAACACACCCCAAAATACTAAACAAAGTTCGCCCACTGACAGGGCTACTAACAAAGTTGTTGCCACAGAAGATATTGAAATCATCCCAATATTCCCCTCAACAGAAATTGTTCTTGGAGTCGAGGAAATTCCTCCTCTTGATGTCTTTTATAGTCGAAAACATCGGGTTGTGATAAAACAACAGAGGAAGAAAAGGAAAATAGAACATTCTTTGGCGATAATTCCTGACAATGAGCCAATGGATGTAGTTTGGAAGGAAACCCCCATGGATCCTTCAAATAATTTGACCAAACTATCATAGTTTGCAGGTTCTTATGCATCTGCCAGTATTAATAAGGCAGTGGAAGTCAAACAAATATTAAGGGAGAAAGATGAGAGGATACAACAATTAGAACAAGAGTTGGCTGAAGAAAAGTAGAATGTAGACCATCAAATGAAAGCACATATGGCACAACTAAAATAGAGATTTGATCAGTTAAAGCTACAGTATCAAGCATAAACATCTGCTAAAGATGCTCAAATACAACAACTGCAATTTTCTATGGAACAACTAAAAGATAATCCTAAATTTGAGGATTTTGTAAAAGAGGCACCAAAACTCAATTCTTTGTTGTCAATGCAACAAGAAACGTTTTGTCAGAGGTTATCAGTCATCAATACGATGTGCAAGGAAAGCAATTCACTGATGAATCGAGCATCCAATCTGAGGATCACCTTCAACGAGATTGATGAGAATATTTTAGGATACATTACATGGAAAGATACTCTAGAAGGAAGGCCAGCAAATCTCCCCACGATAGACGAATCTCACAAAGATATCCTCTTCACTGATTGGGATATTTGACTAAAACAAGCAGAAAGGGCAGTAGCAAGAGTAACTGATATTGCAAACAATATCATTGAGACCATCAATGACAATTTGCATAATTCCAATCTGATACAGGAATGCCCACCTAGGAGTCTCCCAAATATCGGATCCCTAGAAGCAAAATAGCAAGAAACTTCCAAAGCAAAAGAAGAAGCAATTAAACAGCTTAGAAAACTAGGTTGGGAAGTGTATTGAGATATCTGGTAAATCCACACAGTCAATGGCTAGTACTACACTACTTAGCTGACTCATCCATGCACATGTTACCTTCCCTTTCAAATATAGTGTATACAGGCCAGTTGTGCATGATGATAAGTCAGGCTCCTGAAGTCAAGTCAATGATGGATATATACGAGCTTAGACAACAAATGAAAGAGTAGATACTAGTACATGTTGGAGCTCATAATATCAATAATTTTTGTTTTATGTAATTTTGTCACTTATTTTAAGGAGAGTTGTTTAAATCTCTTCAGAACTTCATGCAATGCCTATTTTTGTACTTTATTTTATTATATAAACCCTTTCATGTCTTTAAAGAAAGGGTCCTTAATTTTATAAAGAAACTCTTTGCAAGCTTTCACTTTTGTACTTTAAAGTTGGTCTTGGTAGAATAATTGGATCATAGTCCTGAGATTTTGTGAAGAAGGCTTACAGAAGATTGCACTTTTGTACTTTTGCAAACCATATTAATAAGGAAGACTCGACTGAAGCTACTTACTTTATGAGCAAACTGATATGCATTGAGTATTTCTATCTTTGTGTATTTATTTGTTCATGAATTAACAGACATTTTTATTATATTGTTTATCATATGTATCTTTTTCATACAGTGTTGTATCCATTCATTTTTTAACATACTAGGAATATTATTTTTAATACATTGATGAGCAAGTGTTTAAACGACATTTGATGTTGTTTATAAATTATTTTGATTAATTATTTAATCAAAATAGTTATTTCAAAGACTTTTCATTTCTATAAGTATTTGATTAATATTCATTCAAGTCTTGTACTAAAGATAATCATTGTAGATCGCACAAGGATAAGTAAAATCTTGGGTAATATATAGATAGGTTATTTGTGTGTGTGTGTGTGTGTGTTTTAGTTGAAAACCACCCCATCAATCAATTAGTTTTTGGTAATCAACCACCCTATCCATGCTATCACATTTTATTGGGAAACTGGTCCCATTATATCCAGTCAGAGCCACTAATCCAAAAGGAAAAGGAACGGTATTCAAGTTCCCAACCAGGTGGTTTACTCCTTGTTGTTGCAGCTAATTTCAAGGCTTCAACACAACCTAAGAAAAATAAGAATATATCATTCAGTTATCCTTTTTTGGTATATTATAATCTACAAGTAAAAGTTTGAGTGTTTTGAACTTCGATAATCTTCAATTCAAGAGAAATCATTGGGATTTATAGAAATTGATTGGTTTTCAAGCTGGTGGGCTCGAATCTCACTAGGATTTACCAAATACAATTTCTATCTTTTTCCAAGCATCCTTTGGTTTGTCATCTCCTTGAAGGTAAAATTGTAAATGATTGGAGATAGGCATTTCAATTAATCGACGTGCTTCATCATTTTTATTATCTGATTTGGGTTTCTTAGAGGCATTAGTGAGGATAATTTTTTTTCTTGAGGTAATTTAATAAATTCATTTACTTCATAGCATGTCCTTGATATAGTATTTCCACAAGAAGTAGTTTGAATTGATAAGCAAAAGATCATTTAAACTAACCATATGAAAATATTCATGGAAGATGTCTTCAATAATATAAACTAATTGTCTAGATGGAATGCTCTAATAAAATAAGCAATTTCCAAAAAAAAATAGCACTGAAATTAACTTTAGATATCAAAGTTATGCCCTTTTTAAGAAAGGCATGGTAGGTAAAGGTTCACCACATAGTGATGTGTACACAATGACATTCCTAAGTTAAAAAAAAAAAAAAACTTTTCTAACTTTTCCTATAATCATAATTTCAAAAATAAGTTGCCTTAACATGAAGTAACTCAGTTATATAAAAAAAAACATTTTGACAATGAAATTGTTTTATAAAATAAAGTTGCATGCACAAACTAACTTTAAAAAATAACATTAAAGTTACTTTGTTATGATTCACTTTTATAATTTAAAGAAAATGCACCTTATGATAAAGGTATGTGATAATTTAAAGTTGCATCACTTCTCAAAAAATAAATTAACGAAAATAACACTTGAAATGAAGACTTCTTATCTAATAACTTATGAGTTAATATAAAGTACATAAGGAGTGATGCCCTCTTTTTTTCTTCAACTCTTTACCTCAAAGTAAAATGAAGACTTCTTATCTAATAACTTACGAGTTAATATAAAGTACATAAGGGAGTGATGTCCTCGTTTTTTTCTTCAACTCTTTACCTCAAAGTAGGTACTTTCCCTAAAAACCCTTGTTTTTTCCTGGCAAAAAGCTTCAACATAGCAACATACAAGAATAAACATATATATTAAAGAAAAAAACAAATACGAAACTTAAGAAGCTCGAGGTCAAATATTATAAAACAATTGTATATGGGGATTTACAAATCAACCAAACAATCATATATGAGGATTGACATATATAAATTGCATGCCACCTATGGGATGGAAACAAGACAAACCATGTATTTCAAAGGAGGATTTGAAATAAGAGAAATATGGTAATTTGTAAAAAAATTCTCAATTGAGAGGCCCTAAACTAAATAAGTTTTTGGATTTTTACCTTAAATTTCAATAGAAACTTGAAAATTTGTTAGACATTTGGCATTGTGAATAATAAATATGAATATGTTATAAGACAAAAATTCACACTCATATATGTCAATTTTAGAGATACCTCAATTACAAGGGATGCCTAGATAATTGTCCCCAAATAAAGGTCCTAAAATGTATATTCACTTAAAATTGAATAACCTTTGATTAAAAGGTCCAATTTAATGATACAAAATCCATAGGAAAGATAATTTGTCGAGTTAGATAGTTGTTTAAGTTTTTTCACAATATTAGACATTTATTTATGGTTTTGGGAATTTGAATCACAATCACATAATCCACTTTTAGTCTTTTTTGTCCTAGCAAATATGATATTAATGAACTAGAAAGCAAGGAATATATCAAACACATGGAGTACCTTGTGAAGGATTTAAAAATCCCCTTTATCCTCAATTATCCTCTTTAAAAAGAGGATAAGGGACTAAGTCCTAGTCACATATGGGGAGAATCTTAATAATCTTGAGAACAATAAGACTGAGTCATAAAAACTTGATCATTCATCACTTTGAGATCCCCGTCATCATGTTTCATTTCATGAACAAGGATCTACACATTCCTGAGATTGATATGAGGAAGTTTGATGATAATGATCTTGAATACTTTATATGGTAAATGGTTTCTAGATGAAACGAAATAGGTGGTGTATGATCATCCTTCATTAGTGATTGTAACATTTTCGTGTCACCCACTAAGATGGGGTAGTTCTTTTTTTCAACCCTTAAGACTAGTAGAAATATATGCTCTCCACTTGCCTTTATGTGAAAAGAATCCATACATTTATCTCTAATGATTGTTCACTTGGTAGATCACTCACAATATTCCTCCACTACCATTAACTTGTGGATCATACCTTTTAAACTTTCATAAAATGATTTCTTTAGCTCTTGGATTTTTCACAACTAGTACAATGTTTTGTTGTTATCTTTTACTCGTCATTTTCTTATAAGAGGAGTATATAAATCTCACCTATAGGAAATGGAAGGAGGGAAGGGTTGAAAGTTATGTGAAGATTATGTTAGGAAATTATGTTGAATAATTACGTAAAGGTCATAATAACCTATGAGAGTTGTGCTTAGATTATGCAACCACGAGAGACAATCCCTTATTCATGTTTGAGATATCAATATGATTGTGATGCCAAGTGAAATATCACTACCATAAGAACCTATAATCTACATAAATTGCACTATTAGAGAGCCACACCTTATTGGACTTGCTACTGGATAGTTTTGGCTGAGAAACTATCAATTGTTGCACCATTACTCAATACTCCGCCAATTCTATTGTGCCATATGAACCTAATTACTAAGGCTAGGAAAGGAATCCGTAAGGAGTGTAATATCAAAATAGTTTTCCTTTTCCAAAATTAGAGAGTGGATGAGAGAGAAGTGTCTAGATAACTTAATTAACATTGGAGATATTGGAGATACTAGTGGTTGTTTCATGTTGATTGAGCTATATAGCGTTGCAATGCTATAAGATGGGTTGCATGATCCAATGCTTAATAAAATAATCTTATAATCTAGTGTTATGAAATTTAAATGCAATTGGTATTCGAAAGTCGGTTTCTTCCCAATTTTCAAGTTCTCCCATTGTATATTTAATATTCCATTTCTGTGTCAATGCTTCTCTATTACTTGCATATCAATGTTAATTTTTTTGCTTAATACTTTTTGGATTATTCATTGCAATAAGGAAAATTTGTGATGGTCTTAACATAGGTGAATGTTCCTTATCAACTTCATAGGAATAACTAGAGAAAGATACAAATTGGAACTTTCTCCTTTGAAATGGAAATACCTTCAATTATGGCTCAATTGTCATAATCTAGGTATGATTTAAGTGAAATGGAGTTGAAATACAATGAAACAATGTAATAAGTTTTCTCTAATAATTTCCCTAACCCCCACCCTCATATATGAGGGTATAATTGTAGGTATTAAAAATCCTAAAACAGTAAAAGTTTTATCGTGTTTAGGATCACACCTAATCTGTAAAACTTTTTGACCACATCTCACTAGAGTGACTGAGATATTACAACTAGTTGTTGATTTATAGATTCCACCTTTCCTATTTTCATCTAACTAAATTCTAACTAGGAGTGGTCACAAGAGCTTGAAATGCAACTAATAACAACAAGAATAGCCCAACACTCCAACCAAAAATGACTTGATTCAAACCCACCCTTCTCCCCTTCAAAATGGAATAGTTTAACCATTGAGAGCATTTCCCTGTCAAAAAAATCACATGCAATAATGAAACAAGATCATGCATATAGAGTTAGGGAGATTAATCTACAAGCAATATCATAAGTAAAATTAGAGGCTTTAAATAATTGAGAATAATTCACAACTTTTTGAGAAACTATTTGCAAATATAAATGAGAATAAACACAAATAATGGGAGAATAGACCACAAGTTAGGATATCCACGCCAACAAGCACTTGTAAAGGAGGGAATAGTCCATACCACACATAGTTTTAAAAGAGTATTGTGACACTAGATAACAACAATATCATTGTTAACATATGACAATATCTTACAATTCTAAAACGATGACCTTTTGCTTGAATGCAATGGTTATATTTTAAATTTTTCCATGGCCCTTGGCTCTCTAATTCCTCCATCTCTTTGGCTACCCAAGAATATACCTTAAACTCTTCAACTACTTGGACTTTCATATGCAATTTTGGCATTATCCTCATGTCTATGAAGGTAATATTTAAATCATATATTTCATACTTGCAAATTGGCCCACTTAGGGTGAATTTCAAAATACATTAGATGAAATTTCAACCTAAATGTGCCCTTGAAATTTTCATGTACATAATATGTAAACCAATCAAAATCTTTTAAATTGAAAAAGAGGTACATGTAAATTTTTGGAGGAAAAACAAAAAAAGTCTACATTTTTTAATTGTATTTTTAGCTTATCTCCTTATAGGTTTACTAAAATTTCAAGTGTAGACACTCATTGGATGCCTAATTAAATTTTGCATCCAACGAGTGTCGATTATGCATACTTTTGAGAACACCCACATATATAAAAATTGAAGATAATGTGGGTGTTCTAAAAAAATACCCACATCCAACGAGTGTCTACACTTGAAATTTGAGTAAATCTATAAGGAGATGAGCCAAAAATACGTTAAAAAAAGGTAGTTTTGTCTTTTCCCTCCAAAATTCATAACTTTTATTTTGTTATTTTCCTATTATTTTATTATTTTCCCTTAGGAGGCCACTTTTGAGATGAAATTTCCTCTAATGAATATAATTTTGGTTCTTTGTGAATGTGTGTTAAGCACAATTCCTATGATTTTGGATAGTAACTTCTACTTGCTTGCTTTAAATATATGCATGTCATTTTTTAGGATGTTGGATTTCATTGTTTACAAAGGCATGTCTTCCTTTGCATTTCACTTTTTTTAATTTCTTGGTCCATGCTAAGATATTGATCTAAGCCACATCTTCTTTCGTCCTCATTTTTCATATTTTTCACTCTAATGATAATCCATGCTCCAATTCTCCCTTCTTTCTTTGATGTCACTTAGATGGGATTTGTATGGATTTTGCATCTAATACTTGTGTGGAAGATATGTATTAAGTCTTCCTTTCCTAGGAACTGTATCCCTTCACTACAGTCTCACTTAAGCCTTAATTTCATTCATTTCTTTGCTTCCTCAAGATCCTATGTGAACTAAAATTCATCATCTCATTCATCTCCCAAGCATCTTCAAAAACGAGCTGTAAAGGTGATTTTATTGGAAATGTGAGAAATGATGATAATTATATTGCAAAAGTTAGCCACTTTGAATGAATTCATAAAAGCCTTTAATGGTTCTCTCATTTATGGTATGTAAATAATGATATCAAAGTTGCAATGGAAACAAACAAATATTACCGAAGCAAGGGACGTAGAGAAATTATGCTCAAGAAACCCCCAAGGGGAACTTATTTTAAATTAAATCATTTCCTACATGTTACATTTTTTTGTACAAATGGTCCCTTAACATAATAATAGGTGACCATAACAACTATATCATAACTCTAGGCATTTAGTTCAAAACAAATGCATAATTATCTCCATAGTATCTCCATGATTCTCTCAATAAATATTCATACCTAGTTTCATTAATTCATCCCCATCTCCCATTCATACGTAGACTTCTACAACTAGTCTACATCATTACAAACCAAATGATTTATTCATTAAACATTACAAGTAAGATTTATTCCTCTCACTCCCCTCTTAACAATTATTTTTCTTTTTTCAATTGATCCTTTGAGCTTGTTCCTTTGTCTTCATCTTTGCTCATGTATTTTTCCTCCTGCAAACTTTCCCCCTTCTTCCTTCATCATCCTCAATGTCTTCACGTGTACCTACAAAATATAAACATTGTTTAAATCCATGTAAAAGACTAACCATCCATTAAAATACATAGGTTGTAAACTTGTAGCCATTTTCTGGGAAACTCTTTCGCATACATGGTCCATTAACCATTCTTCCATCATATATTTTCATATATGTACCTTTTATTCCCTATACATCATCATGAGCCATCATCTTAGATTTAGATTTTCTTCCATTAACTATTCTTCCATCATATATATATATATATTTTATATATATCCCTATATATCATCATAACCTCTCTTGTTTTATTTTGATTTTATTTAAACTTATATGTAACTACACTTTCGATGTTTTTTACATCAATAATAATCAATAATATTGTTTTTGAAATATTTTTATTTACAATTAAAAAATTCTTCAAATTTCCAATATTAATATTTATTGTTTTTATATATCTTATCAATAAATATCAATATTTATTGTCTTTGAAATATCTTATTTACAAATGATAAATTCTTCACATTTCCAATATTAATATTTATTGTATTTAAAATATCTTATTCGCAAAGGATAAATTCCTCAAATTTCCAATATTCTTTTTCCCAACAAATTCTTCTTAAACATTATACGTTCAACCACTAAATAGAACTTTGGAAAAAACAAAATGTGAAAAAGCATCTTTTACGGGTCTTCTAAGAAGAGCTAAACTAACTTAATCAAAATTTTAATTGCATTTACCAAGCTCTACAAGGAACCACTAAATGCAACAATTAATTATGATAGGGAAAAACCTCACTGCATTAATTATGATAGGAAAAGGCCTTACTGCGAAGAACTAATAGCGAACTCTATATGGCTAGGGTTTTATTAAATTTGAAACACGAAATTGTACACATAGGTTCATGGTTAGCTTGATAATAAGCTTATAGGAAGCAACATTGAATATTTAGCTTTTCTTTCCCTTAGTTTCTTATTTAAATTTAGCAGAATTATTAAAGACAATAATTTCAGATTCTTTCTTCGTTAAATATAATATTTATTTTATTCTATTTTTTAGCAAGAAAGAAACATTGTATTTATATTGATGAAATATAAATTAGTGCATCAGTCATATATACATGTATATCATAACATTCCAA
>APFE030273364.1:69245-122590 GCA_000404065.3 Pinus taeda | reverse complement strand
TGATCATGCTTAATGACATCTAATGTAATGATCTGGGTGGTTTTACATGGAAAATGAGGCGAAAGAGAGAGATAAGTGATGAAAAACAGTAGGTAATAGTGGATGATGAGGTGTAAGTTAGAGGCTCTACAAACATCATTTTGATAGGAAATTATGTAACAATGTCTTCCTATTAAAATTATTTTATACCACTTGTTGTATTTTAAGTCCATAATTTAATTAAGAAATAAAATTGTACACAAGAACAAGAAACTAAATTCGTACAGACAAACACAAAATTTTATGTGGTAAAATCCTAACATTGTGTCAAGGAAACCTCCAAGGAGAAAGGGATTGGAATGCTTTATTATTCAAGGTCAACAATGACTCTCAAATAATACAATACACCTCTCAAGAAACATCATTTTAATAGGAATACATTGTTACATGTCTTCCTATCGTTATACAACCATCTATTAAGGTAAAAAACACTTTTACATAATTATTGTTTTCGGGAAAATCATTCGCTAGGTTAACAAAAGATGTTCAATTTTTTTATTATTATATGAGCATCAAAACTATCCAGGAATGTGCCTCCATTGTGACCAACCTTTCTATCATAAAAGTTTGGATCAAGTAGCAATAGATTTCTTGTGCCATATTCATTTGTGATGACAACAATTATTGTAGGCCTTAATTATATTGGCATTTTTATCAATACAGAAAAGTATTCTACTTAGGGTATTGTTACAGCTTTTATCATTGTTTCCTCCTAATCTAAAGTGTAGATCAAGGTTGGTGAGTGTACCAATGTCCACCAAATCCTATTTTTTGTCAGAGACAAGGGTGGAATCAGTTTCAAGGCCTAATCTAGGTCTATTCTATCTGTGATATAGATGATTAAGTTCAGAACCTTGTCTATTTTAATATCTAGAATGGATTGTTTACAAATTTTCACATGTCTCGGGGTTACATTTGCAGTCTAGAATTGCTTGGTTTCTTGAACTATGAATGTCTTCCTCAACAAGTGTTTCATCTAAATCTTGAAGTGGAGTACTAAGTTTTTTGAATTGGGTAATCTATAATGTTCCCTTCACTCATTATTTATCATTTGTTTCCTCATTTTCCATCACAATGTTGATAACATCCCTTATTTTCCATAGGGTGAGCAGAACCCTCTTCTATGTTGTTCTGGGTAGTGTACAATTTTTCAATTTCTTAAATAATTGGTAGTCAGTTGGAGCCATTATCCCACTTAGCACAAAATGCTTGTAGGAAATTTTCAAATGACAAAAATATTCCTTTTCCAAGGCTCATGAACCAACCCCTTGCACTTTTTTCTAGAATCAATGCAAAATATTTCATCATAAAATCCTTATGACGAAGGTCACTACTCTTGCTAAACTTCATAAATGCCAAAATGTGTTGCACCATTGAATCACCACATCTTTGGAATATTGGAATTTTCTTTAGTTCTACATAATGGTGTTCATGAGGAAAACCCTTGGTCTTTAAGAAATCAATTGAAGCATATCATTGTGCAATCTATGGAGGGGACTTTATATTCTTTTTGCTTGTAAATTTTCAATATAATGTTGAAAACTAAAATTTGAAATGAAATTGATCATACCTTACACAAATGTTGATGTGGAGTTGCGAAGATGAGCTTACTTCAAAATCCTTCATGGTTGATGGATGTGCTCACCTCTACACTCAAAAAAATCTTCAAAACATATAAGGAATAGGGGATTTGTTCCATCGTGGAGTCACCATGTGAGAATATCTTCAGTAATACACTCTCGCAAATGTTGTTTTCCCGAGAGAATAGGCTTTATCCTTAGCAATGGCACCAAAAAAAGTTACCAACCAATTTGTACATACATGGTAAAAGACCAAATCTATAATGTGCAATCTGGTGGGAACCGTTTAGGTCACCCATTGTCACCTCAACAACCTATCCTCTCACTTTAGGCCGAATCTTCTCTAAATCAAGAGGGATTCCTTACTAGGATTACTAAGTCTTAATCAAATAAGCACAAGATGATGTCATTAATAGCCTTAGTAAAATGATTTTTTGGAGTTTTAGGGTTTTTTTGAATACATGATGGAGGGATATGAAGATCAATGCCAATATACTACTAGGTTTATAGAGTTGAGAGGAATCAAATGGTGAGATGATATAAAGAAGATAACCATTTTAGGTTAGTTATCTAGTGCTCGTGAATTAGGGCAAGAGATTAGAACCTTATAAGTTAAATTAACCCCCTTTGTTAATCAAGGAAAATCATGAAGTCATGGCTCCACTAAAAGGGATCCCTCCATGGGGAAAGCTTTCAACCATATATTGACTTTGTCATGAAATGGAATCAAGACCCTTGTTAAGGAACTTAAAAGTGAGACCTAACAATGAGGATTCAAAGTCACCTGAAACAGAGGGAATAACCTCTAGACAACATCCTTCCAGGTGACAAAGTTTCCCTTCAAATGAATCAACCTTAGTAGACATGTGGTGGTCTTGAGTAATCACAATGATGTCTTTGATGGTATAGAAGAAATAACTAAGAAAGAAAATATTCTAAGTCAAAATTATTCACCACATAAATAAGCTCTTAACACAAAAAATGTTCCAATAAAAATATTTCCGTTAAGCTACAAGGAGAGAAATGCTGTCACAATCCAATCATGAGTGAAAATGAGGGGATGCATCTCTTTATATAGGTGATTCACATCTTCCTTTACAATAAAATAATAATTTTTTATGTGATTCCTTAGATATAACCAAGTAAATCAAATTCTAACTAATTAATTTATCACAATAATAAAATAGAAGCAGTCTAGCCACTTGTGTAGTGAAAAGATGAGTTAAATCCCGATAGAAGGGGGGTCGATCCTCCAAGAAGAGAAAATAATGGTCCAAAGTTATTGTACATGGTCAGTTTCCTCCATGAAAGATGGGTGTAATGTTGACCCAAGTGTGGAAAAGTCTCCTCCCAAGTCAAAAAGCATCAACATCCTCCCTTTTTAGTGCAAAAAATTCAATAAAGGCTAGAAATGTATCTTCAAAGGAGGTAGCATAAATAACAACTTCAAAAATCCTGGAAAATAATAGCCCCTACATAGTATCTAAAATGAAGGCCCACGGGTCATACCTTGGGTCAAGGTACTCCATGAACCATGGAAGATGTCTTTTCAAGTCAAAATTTGGGTCCTTAAACCCCCATGCAGCCAAGTGATGTGAAATTATAATGAAATAAATTATCATTCTATCTCATAATCTTCAAGATACTTCTTTCAAGCCATTTCCACATCAACTAAGACTTATCAAGGGAGAGACAACTCATCCCAACCAGCCCTCCAAGTCATCAAATTCTCAAATAAAACCCTACAACTACCATGTGTGCATATTGGCCCTCCACATTAGCTCATAAGGTGACAAATAAGGATAGCAATGAACGTTGTTACACATGGCATGCATAAGAGGTGTTCAAGTGTCCATAAAAATGAAAAAATTGCCTTAGGACGTGTGACCAATTCTTTGATGCACATGAAATGCATAAAACAACATGAATTATGTTAGGAAATGTGAAAGTAACCAAAAATTAGAATGCAACCATTTGCTCAAGAAGCACCATGACATGTCATCTACATATCCTCATTCCAAGTCACAATGCAAAATTTTATCCCTGCTAGAAGTAGGGGTAATAGGGACCATTAAGGTCCCAGTCCAACTAATAATGTTGCAAGAGATAGTTATTGTAACTCTCAATCACCAAAGTTGTGAGTACCCTCATGAAGATGGGCACCCTCCATGTGAGTTGAAATAGATGTTAAGCATCTAACTTGGTTACTACAAAGATTTTTCTCTTTTAGCCACCCAAGAGAAAACCAAAAAAATGATTTGTAAGATTACCACTTTACAAATGACAATTGGATTAAATAATTGTAGGTCAAGTTTCTACATGTGGACAAGGAACATTAGACTCCATCAAATACCCAAACTCCAAGGAAGTGGTGTCACCTCAAGGACTTTCCATTTCCACTAAAACTCTTGTACATGCATAGATTAACAAGACAAAGGGGATAATCTTAGTGACTTACTCAAATTTTGAGATCATGCTAGGCATGCATGTTAGGTACACTTTCCTCATAAGCATCTTTTGCTATTGTTGGATTTTCACTCCCTAGCAATTCTAACTTTTTTCACATCCTTTGAGAGTTTATTCTCTAACCTAAAACAGGGCTCTATGCCTAAATTTTGTGGGTTTGCTATAAAGAAATGTCTAGTTGCTTTCAAATGTTAACCATTTGTTGTTAGATATGTACTTTACTCAAAGGAAACAAGAGTAAGACTTGTGATGCTTTGAAAAGTCGAAGAATGCTAGAAATAATAAAGATGTTGATAAAGTTTCACATTTATGCTAATTTTCTATGAAGTTAGGCTTTCTTTTCCATGAACTTTGAAACAACAAATAACTTGAGAGATCTAATAAAATCAATTCAATAAAATGAAAATTTTCTTTTTCTTTTGCAAATTGATGTGATGCAATTTAATGAATTGAAGATAAAGAAATTATCACTTCAACGCACCACTAAATTGCTCCTAAAACATATAAGAGACGTTTTGTTTTATTTTGTCTTAAAAAATCTATTAAAAAAAAAAAATTCTATTGGAAAACACTAAAATAAAGTTTAATTCCTTACTATTGTAGATTAGATATTTCCAAATTTACTTTAAAAAACAAAAAAAATGAAAAATTAATATTTTTTTCTTTTACATGAAGCATACACTCAAACTCAAAAGGAAACAAGGATGCCACATGCTTTCCTTTAAGGAAACACACATTATATGCATGCTTTTACATAAGGAAAGGAATTTATATGCACTTCTATCTATAAAATCAAGTGCATAGAAGGCCGTGAAAATGTAAAAAAAATATGAAGGTTTTGGAATTTTTTTATATATTGCTTCTACAACCACCAAAACAAGGAACAAAACACAATGAACTAATCAATTCCAATTCTAAGGCTCGGAAATATAGAAAGTAAACCTTAAAAGGAGTAACTAGTGGAGTTCTTCCCTGATTGAGTCATCAATTATGTGATAAGGAATAATCCCCCACTAACTAAGGTCAAATCAATGGTAGAGAAAATAAAAGATACTATAGCGATTTTTCAAGATCATTAAATATGTCAATGCAAACAATAATGTATGAAGAATGATACTTCTAATTAGATGGATGATATTTTTTGTAGTGTTTCATGATTAGTCTTGAAAGAATCCTAAATGCCCCAATATTCCAAACTCCTTTTCAAATTTGTACACATAAGAAACATAACCTTCCTCAAATGATCAAGTACAAAAATCAAGAATAATAAGCATACGGCAATTCAAGTACCACTTATAAGTAAATAGTATTAATTAATTTCTAGTGACCAATTCCTCCCTAAATCATGTAATCAACAACTAATCAAATGAAGTTTACAATTATTGTGGGGAGGGGTTTGTGGGAAAGCGGTGAGATCTTTATATTAAATCAAATATAAAAACAATATAATACTTGAATCTATTGTAAGCACCTTCATCACCAGACCTCAAGTTCCTACTTTCCTGGATGACAAATAGATTTCAACTCCACTTCAAACCCTTCGCCATATTGGGGCAAAAAAACCAATAAGGATTTAGGTCCCAACTTTGAGCAAAAGAATCAACTTCGAAAAAAGGGTTTCTATAGATTGAAATGCTCAAAATATCCAAGCTTATATTATCAATGCAATGCTCCAACATAAGGATACTAAGATGGTAGGTTACCAATTCTCCAACGTATAAACCCCATTTATACTCTTAAACATTGGTTAAGTTCTTTGGCAACGAAAATTAGAGTTGAACAAATGCTTGAAAACTATAATCCTTCTTACGAGAAATCAAATAATGCATCCATATTTATTTTTGATAAAATTTGAAATGCACACTCACCTTGATTGCATATGTACACTTCTTTCATTAAGGAAAATTCAATATGCAAGGTAAAAAATACTTTTAAAAGTACATTACATGGAGCAAAAAATGGTCAAATGGAAATATCTTGGTCAAAAGGGTCATTAATGGCCAATGATGACCAAATAATGCTATAACACTTGGTGAGATCCTCATTTACTAGGTCAAAATGGGCATCCAACGGCTTATCCAAAGCCTTGTCGAGTTTAGAAATAAGGAGACACTTCGAAGACCTCTTGATCTTTTGGTAAAGCAAATTATTATTTGAAGAAAGTTTTAGCACCCAAATGAAAATCAATCAAACCCTTCACTTTCCAATTCATTGAAACCCATTTTTTCAAGATGTGCTCTTCCAACAACAAACCAATGAAGCAACATATTATGAATTGTCATTGAATAAATCATTGAAAATCAATGACCTTCACTCGAATAACAAGTTAGGGATTTTTATCTTCTTTATAAGCACAACCCTTTGACCAACTTCTTAGAGTTGAGGCCATTGAAATGGAGGACAAGAATAATGTTGATGAAGCTTTCCTTGAATCTACTAATTTTTGAGAGAATTTTTGGAGGATTCTACCTTGTCTCCCAAAATTAATATTATAGAAAGGATCCAAACCTCAAAATGTAATAGATGGTCAAAAAACATATAAACCCCATTTATACTCTTAAACATTAGTTAAGTTCATTGGCAACGAAAATTAGAGTTGAACAAATGCATGAAAACTATAATCCTTCTTACGAGAAATCAAATAATGCAGCCATATTTATTTTTGATAAAATTTGAAATGCACACTCACCTTGATTGCATATGTACACTTCTTTCATTAAGGAAAATTCAATATGCAAGGTAAAAAATACTTTTAAAAGGACATTACATGGAGCAAAAAATGGTCAAATGGAAATATCTTGGTCAAAAGGGTCATTAATGGCCAATGATGACCAAATAATGCTATAACACTTGGTGAGATCCTCATTTACTAGGTCAAAATGTGCATCCAACGGCTTATCCAAAGCCTTGTTGAGTTTAGAAATAAGGAGACACTTCAAATACCTCTTGATCTTTTGGTAAAGCAAATTATTATTTGAAGAAAGTTTTTGCACCCAATTGAAGATCAATCAAACCCTTCGCTTTCAAATTCATTGAGACCCATTTTCTCAAGATGTGCTCTTCCAACGACAAACCAATGAAGCAACATATTGATGCAGGAGCATCCGAGCACTCATAATTAAAGAAGGAATCCAAAGCGGAGCAAGGAGGACGACGTGGACCATCAGAACAAAACAAGGGACAAATTCTGTTAAAACAAGACTAAAATGATGGAAGCGATAAGTCTCTAGAAGACTTAATTAAATGTAATTTGCCATTTGTATGCATATAAAGAGATTAGTTGAGAGTTTTGATGAAAGGACATGATCGGATCCTTCACAGTGATCTGATCCAATGTTTTCTTATATACATATTGATGAACTTGCATGTTCAATAAGAGACAGAGAGTAATATAAAGATTGTATAACAGAGATAGATACAATGTATTCGAAGGAGAACTTGTGCCTAAGGTTGAAATGCCTTAGAATGTAACTATGCCATGTATAATAGAAAAGTGTGTGTTTCAGTGTGAATTTGTTCCTCTGTGTGTTGTTTCTTAAATAAGCTGAATATTCCGTGTGCAGGTTTGATCGACCATCGATCACTGTAAGGATCGATGGCAATCAAATGTTAAGCAAGTCATTGTTGTATGGTGTGTCGTGAGAACATAGATGGCAGAGTGGAACTAGATTAAAGCGCATAATCCATCAAAAGCAAGCGAAATCAAGTCAAGGAGGAAACAGACGGAGAATGCATGAGATCCATTGGATCTCATAGATCAACGGTCATCGCATGGTGGAAGAGCACGGAAGATGACTAGCGAAGAGGTGGTTTCTCGAACCATAAGTGGATTTTGGGCGGAAGAAAGGTCGTAAGCGGTATTTTCCAATTGGCTCTAATTCCATACACATCGTGACACGTAGCAGCGAAGAGGAGAGAGGAAACCACTTTTCGAGTGGGTAATCCTCGTGCTACTTGTCCACCCGAAATCATCGTGGACCGTTGGATCCACAAAGTGTAGATCAACTGCAAAGGATTTGTCGAGCAAGTTTGTTGATTGGTTGAATCAACAACCATTGGATTAGGATTCAGATCGATGGTCAAGATTTAGTCACAAATCACATTAGACATAGGTCAAGGGACTGCATGGTGGAATGTCGATATGCGATGGGCCGATGTGTCGATAGTGATTAAGACCAATCAGAGATCGGTGAATGGAGAGCGCAGCGAGACGGTGATGGACCGGGAATGCGGACCCGGCGATTTATGAATGCGGGTGCATAAATATTTGAAGTCCGGCTAAGTGTTTCGGAGCAGGGTTTCCATGTATCCTGTGTATTCATATATCCCGATAATTGTATGGTTCCGGGTTTAAAAATCTTAAGGCTTCAATTTACGCTTCTGATAGGTTTGTGGGCCATAACCCATAGGCCTCAGAATCGAAATTTATAAAAAAAAAATGGGAAATTGGTATACCCCAAAATCTCCTTTCATCACATATTATGAATTGTCATTGAATAAATCATTGAAAATCAATGACCTTCACTCGAATAACGGGTTAGGGATTTTTATCATCTTTATAAGCACAACCCTTTGACCAACTTCTTAGAGTTGAGCCGATTGAAATGGAGGACAAGAACAATGTTGATGAAGCTTTCCTTGAATCTACTCATTTTTGAGAGAATTTTTCAAGGATTCTACCTTGTCTCCTAAAATTAATATTATAGAAAGGATTCAAACCTCCGAATGTAATAGATGGTCAAAAAAATTCTCAAGAAGAATAATATATCCCTAAATCAAGGTCATGAATTATGAAGGTAAGATTAATTCATCAGTCATACCCTATACATGTTATTTCACTTTGGTAGGTCTTAAGGAGAATATAAGAGTGAACTTTGGTCCACATATGTCCATGAGTAATGTTATGTATGTCTTGCACATGTAACTACTACCTTTTTTTGTGGGGAGCAAGTGGGGTATCAAATGAAGCCTTCATGAAATTGAAACTTAGTCGATCAAGGAAAAACTCTATGTTTCTCCCCATGAATCCAAACCCTTAGAAGAATGAGACAAAAACCTCAATACATTGTTTCATTAATTGATTACCAAATAAAAGTATCATAAAACCCAAGAACCTTGGGATCTTGCTTTTTCTAACTTTAGTGGGATTCATCCATAACAATGTTAGACACCCTCACATATTCTTGTATACCATATGACATATGGATGCAACACTCATTTCCCCCACATTCATTCACATGTCATTTAAACACACTTGATGTGTTTATTTCCTCTTATGTGATGGCACTCATAACACATGCAAACATTACATCATTGAATATAACTATTCATGATCGAATCAAAATGGCCATTATCCCCAACACCACTCCATAATGAGAAGTTTGTCTTATTTTAATCCATATGCACATTGTCCTAGTCTAATACCAAGTATATTTTGCATTCCTACAAATTCATTCTCTAAATTCAAACTATGGCTAGCCTTATGTTCCTCCAATGCATTTGTCATAACATCAAAAATTCGTATTGGCACTTACTCTCCCTAACAAATTCATTTTTCGTATATCAACCTTTGAGTTGGTCCCATGTATTAACTAGCATAAACATAGTGCTTTCTAAATTATCATGTACAAAATCTTTCTACACTCATGGTTGGATCAACATGACATTTGGAAGTCTTCCTTAGACACTTAGTACTCTAGGTCCAAGCATTTTTTCTTCTCCTAGGTGTTGAACCTTTGCACTGAAGCTAACTACTTGCTACCTATGAATCCAACAACAATTTTGTGACACCACACAATGTCTTCAACTTATGAGTTTTAAAAAAATAATGCCTTCATTGCTATAAAGACATGTAACATTTTTATAGGAAAAAATTGATCTAGGAGTTATAAATGCAACGCATGCTACCTTCAAATAAAATGATTGATATTCTCTATTAACTTAAAAGTATAACAATAAAGTTTATCATACTCGTGAAATAAACATCACGAGTCATGACAAAATCTAATCAGGTTTTTCGTACCTCAATAAAACAATAATCAACCCAATCCATTTATGTTGATTACCCATCTAATGAACATCAATATTAATCTCAAAAAATAATACATGTTGCCTTGGAAACAAATTCCAAATGTAACATTTCAAATTTTTTAATTGGACAATGAAAAACATCGCCATATGTCATGAAGGAAATTCGTCATGAATCATTTGCTAAAACATTCTAACATCTAATTTGGACTTTGAAGGAAGAAGCTGGGGCAAAAATATCAAGCAATAATCTTAAAATATGAAATACACAAATAAAATTGCATACACACATATTTTGCCCTTTACATCCCTATAACAAAGGATTAGATATTGGAGGGTAACAATATATTCTAATTGAATAATTGCATACACACATGTTTTGCCCTTTACATCCCTATAACAAAGGATTAGATATTGGAGGGTAACAATATATTCTAATTAAATTCAATTAGACTTTGGACTTTGGGAAAACAAAATTCGTCATCGCTATATGTCATGAAGAGAATTCGTCTGAATCAGTGGCTAACACATAGTTAACATCTAATTTGAACTTTGAATGAAGAAGTTAGGCAAAAATATCAAGCAACAATCTTAAAATATGAGATACACAAATAAAATTGCATACACACGTTTTTCCCTTTACATCCCTACCTTTACATCCCTATAACACAGGATTAGACATTGGAGGCTAACAATATATTGTAATTAAATTCAATTAGATTGTGGGAAAATAAAATTTCTAAATGCATCTCTCAATGTTATTAGAAATAGGAGGGTAACAATATATTCTAATTAAATTAAATTTAGACTTTGGAAAAACAAAATTTCTAAATCTCTCTCAATGCTATTACGATAAATAGAGCCTCAAAAAATGAATGCTCGTTCACAACTTATAGTATTGCTCTACATTATCCCAATGTTTTTTTTTAAGTCTCCACCTAGCCCACCTAGCCAAATCCACCTAATGTGAAAAAGGCTACCCTAGTCTCTTGAACCCTAAACATCACATATTTGCAAGAGTCCCACCAGTGTTCAAATCTCTAAAGGCATCACCCATATGCTCGTAGTGTAGGAAGATACAAGCAATATGAAAGCAAGTCCCATCACCAACTCCGACCTCTAGAGTTTTGGTGTTTTGAATCAATTTGCAGGAGTCTCACCCATATTCAAATCTCTGGAGGCGTCACCCATACGCCTGTAGAGTAGGAAGATACAAGCAATATGAAAGCAAGTCCCATCACCAACTCCGGCCTTTGGAGTTTTCGTGTTTGGAATCGATTTGCAAGAGTCCCACCCATGTTCAAATCTCTGAAAGCATCACCCCTACGCCCGTAGTGTAGAAAAATACAAGCAATATGAAAGCAAGTCACATCAACTCCGGCCTCTAGAGTTTTGGCGTTTGGAATCAATTTGCAAGAGTCTTGCCCATGTTCAAATCTCTCGAGGTCTCACCCATACGCTAGTAGCGTAGGAAGATACAAGCAATATGAATGCAAGCCCCATCACCAACTCCAACCTCTAGAGTTTTGGTGTTTGGAATTAATTTGCAAGAGTCTCACTCGTGTTCAAATCTCTGGAAGCCACCCATACACCCGTAGTGTAGGAAAATACAAGCAATATGAAAGCAAGTCCCATCACAGTTGCTTCCAGAGTTTTGGTGTTTAGAATCGATTTGCAAGAGTCTCACCCATAATTATTGGTTGCTATAAAATCTGTCACATAAGAAGCTAATGTAAATCAACTATGGTTGAAATAAATGTACTCCCACAACTCTCTATGGCAAAAAAGAAATCAACAAACACAAGACAAGTTGGTTGTAACAAAAAAGCTCATCACTTGCCCCATGCCATAAGAAAGTTCACCCATGGAATGATAGAACATTCCAATTATTGGTCGCTATAAAATCTGTCACATAAGAAGCCAATGTAAATCAACCATGGTTGAAATAAATGTACCCCCACAACTCACAATGGCAAAAAAGAAATCAACAAGCACAAGACAAATTGGTTGTAACAAAAAAGTTCATCATTGTTATTCTAGAATGTTGTCCAACTTTTCTACATTGGTTGTAACAAAAAAGTTCATCATTGTTATTCTAGAATGTTGTCCAACTTTTCCACATTTTGGCCTTTTTTGGTTGATCCTAAACAAAATTGACCAGAAAATATATTTAAAAAAAATCAAAATATAAAAAATTTAAACTATAGACTTAAAAATAATGTTACAACAAATCTTTAATTTTTAACCGGTTACAACAAATCAAAATATAACAAATCTTTAATTTTTAACCGGTTACAACAAATCAAAATATAAAAAACTTAACCGGTTACAACAAATCAAAATATAAAAAACTTAAACTATAGACTTAAAAATAATGTTACAACAAATCTTTAATTTTTAACCGGTTACAACAAATCATTGATTTTTAACAAAAATCAAAAAGCAAAATCAAAAAGCAAAAAAAAAGGAGGAAGATGTTGTCATATCTCCATCATGTACAACACTGAGCAATGATGGTTTCATTGTCTCTCTACTATGTGTTTGCTGCGGACTACACATGGTAACTCCCAATAATGGAGCGTTACTCTTATTAAAAAGAACACTCCATACAACAATCTTTTGTTCCAAAATTTTACAATTTAATATAAATATCAATCAAAGCTCACAAAGTAACCAACCTTTCAAAAAGCTCAAAGACAAAAACCCTGCCATAACTCTCCATGACTTTGAAAACTATGTTTTGTTATATCAATAACAAAGATACTTTCTCTTGCAGAGAAAAGGTGGCAACATTTTCTCAACCTCGAATTTTTTTATCTCATGCACTACTCTACCATCTCTCATCTCTCCTATAGTGTGTGAACGTTCATGCTCTCACTTGCATGACTCCAATACATGTTGGATGCGATGGTATCCATATACAACATAATGTATGAAAAAATGTGAGGGAAACTGTAAAATATGTGAAAAACGTAAGTGCCAATATATAGAGCTAGCAGAATTTTTAGTGAAAAAACAAAACGTAAAATCAGATCTCGTTTGCAATTATTTGTTTTCACACTTCACCCCTTACTTCTCAAGGGATGCGCAGATTTGAGACGATATATTAAGTTCCCTGATTTTTCAGACAAGTTTCTCGTGGCTCTCAGGTTTTCACAGAAATTTTCAGATACGTTTTTTCATGGCTCTCTGGTTTGCACCGAAGTTTTCGGTAGTGAAAATCAAGAATTCAATTTAAAAGTGAAAACCATGTACATGTTGTCACCCTCGTGTATTCTTGCATACAAAGTTGTCTCATGTTCCTTCCGGTTATATTCTAATATTGTTGCATGTACTGCCTTTGCCTGCATGCAAACCATATTGCAGAGCCCTCACAGCAGAAGAGAAGACACGACCACATAATACAGATAAGTGGCGGCATGTCTCTACGTTCCAGTCAGCATTATATAGCACCCACATTGCATTTGCATAATAGGTCTCATGCTTGGTACTTCGAAACGTCACATCAATACATGAAATGCTTGCTCTGAGGGTACAAAAATTAACTCAATAAATTAATAAAAATATCATATAGAACTGTGGAAGGCAAACATTATTAGACAGTTCTCACAAATTAATTTAACAGCTAATGCAAGTGGTCAAATGCAACAAACATCTATGTTATATGCACAAAAGAGTATCGGACTTTATATGGTAGTGTATTATTAAAGAATCCTGGGAAACCGTAAATGCTAGATATACGAGCATTTCTGCATACAAGGTTGCAAAAATAGAATTCCATGAATGCACATATAAATGGAATACCAACGGATTCACTTGGCCTGATTTGATCGTCTATGACTGTCAGAATGGCATCAATTCAATCACAATGCCAAGCATTTTGCAGCTCCACTCGTAGGCATATAAAATCCTCGCACTTTTACAAACAAAAAGCACCACAACAAGACTTTGATGGCCAACAATGAAGCTAACTGTATCTCAAAATTTTCAGACCTGCAGAACAAAGAATGACGATCTGGCTCCCAAGTGCATGCATCAAGAGCAGTGTTGCTAAAGCTACCAAAGACGGTACTCTGCTCTCATATATGTTATGAAATGATACTCAGGTGCTTTTCTTGACATCAAAACATGGCCCAAAAAACTAAAGTAGTTGCTACACAATCAAGTTTGTTAAAAAAGAAACGTGCTGAGGATAGCCCCTAAGAGTCATCAAAGTTATCTGCAAGGATGTGATCCTCAATATTATCCTCTTCGTCTATATCAATTTCTTCAGGTTCCTCCCAATCTGCCACTGGTGCACAGTGATGTCTGTGATGGAGTTTCCAGTCCATAGCTTGACAAGCACGTGAGCAATAATTGACAGAACCACATGCAGAACACCTTCTGAATTCATGCCTTCGGGTTTCTGGTCGCCCACATTTTGAATGAGAACATAATCTTAAACCTAACTCTGGTGGATGTGCAGCAAACCAATCCACAAGAAATGCATTAGCCACATAAATATTTAAAGACAGCGTTTTGCAGCCAAAATCACTAAGGGATGAGCAGTCATCTCTTTCAATGAGCCTTTGAACAGAGTACTGGTCACTAACAGAAGCATGGCCCTGCAACAGAGAACCACCCAACTTATTTAGCAGAGACTGACTTTGCAGTTCTAGATGGGCATAAGCTCCATCGCATATTATGCGAGACTGTCGCTTGGCATCAACAGAAACCTGCATAGATGGTTCTCTAACAACCTCAGCCTCTCTTGCATTAGCTTCTAGAAGGTATTTCCTTCCCTCTGCAACATTCTTCTTCACTCCATAGCCATCCTGCAAGCAATGGCCAAGTTCTCGCATTGCATCTACCAGGCCAAGAGCTGCTGCTTTCGCACATAGAACTACTCCTGCTTTCAAATCTTTATCCTTTTTTGATCCTCCACTACCATTGAAATGTATAACAGCTAAAGAATGGAGAGCAGCTGGGTGCGATGCAATTGCAGCCTCTGCCATCAAGGCCACACCTGAAACCCTGTTCCTGAGGCAATAGAAGTGAATCTGCAATTAAGAAGTTCTATCAATGTACATTATTTGAATACAACAATTAATCACAATATACTGAGACAATCTATGTATTCACATTTACGCAGTGAACCCACTTTAATGTGGCGGCTGTCAAACTCTGTCAACTCATATACATAGTCATGGGCCAGGGCTCAATGCCGCCAGGACCACAGCCCGACGGGACCTCGAAATTCAATATATGATAATCTAGACATTTTAATTAATTGAGTATGCAGAGATCCACATAAGAAAAACAAGTAAAAAACCCATACTAACAAACAGAACATTAGACACAAGAAACCTATAGTCTAGAGACTGCAGGTCAGTAGTACTAAAACGGCAAAAACATGGAAAGGGGTGTTCTTGATACAAGCACACAGTGCAGCAAAAAAATCAATCAATAGATAATTCAGATATCTCATAAGAGAACAAGAGAAATGAAGAAACAAAGAGCTCGAGTCTCGATAACTAAAAACCGAGTATCTATTGATGTCTTTGCGTGTACATATCAATAAAATGGGATCGTGTCAAAAACAAAATTTTCCCGACAAAATAAGTTTCCTCGCATCAGAAAACAATTTTTTTGATAGAATCCACCCATTTTTTCGGCTAAGGCAGAATCAAAACTCGTGGGATATGTCACTTGGAATTCACAGGTAAAGCCAGATACATAGTGCACTGAGAATCGAACATGGGCTAATTGTTGTAAAATCCCACAGGTCTACCAGAACCAAAAATAATGTACCTACTAATGAATAGTGAATGTCCAAAAAACTATATTAAACATATGCATGTCTCATCAGTTCTACCATGCCAAGTGTGTAACAGGCCTCCCGATTGCCTGCGTCTGCGCATCTTTTCAAAAATCTATGAGCATCATCTGACCATTTTGAAGCTTTTACTGAAAGAGCCATCATGGAAGCATGGGCAAGCACCTGAGGAAGCGTTACAGTTGCACAGAACCTTCTGCACCTGTAAGTAACAAAACATGCCACAATTGAGATGTCTGTCTTTTTTCCTTGAATTTCAAATGCAAGAGTAACGCTTTCAAAGAGGATCTTAGGCTACTTTGCATTCTATACTATAGAATAAGTATTAATGTCGAACTAAATCCTATCACAAGGATATGTGATTGTAGAAATGGGTTGTAATTACATACATTATATAGAAATTCACCATAAGCAAAAAAGAGCCCACAAAGTTTGACACTAATGTGATCAACCAAAAATTGCCCACAAAGGGGCACCAAAATTGCCATGGGCCAAAAGAGGGCCAGGAGGCATGACACCAAAATTGCAAACCATGTGAATACCACAGTACAATGAGGGAAGACGCTACCACATCAACCCAAGCACCCCAAACCCGACTTTCTGATCGTAAAGCTTTTAGTATAATACTTCAGCATATTTAATTACTTTTGACAAACCGTTTAACATGAATGAAAATCCTGTAAGCTAACTTAAAGAGGGAAAATAACCACAGAGTTTAGTTGAATTTAATTGGAATGCTTCTTTAAAAAATGTAGTTTGAAACTGCTGATAGATGTCAAAAAAAAACTAACTGAAAACAATGTAGTCTGAAACTGCTAATAAATGTAAAAAAATCTGAATATTAGTTTCAGACACTGAGTCATTAAAAAATGATGGATAAGAATGAACCCTACTTTCATGAAAGAATGAGGACGGCCAGACGACTTACGTAAGCATCGTGCTGACAAGATCAGCAGGAGAGTTTGCCGAAGAGCTGAGAGCTATCATAATAGATATCAAAATATCGTCATGAAGACTGTCAAAAGGACCGGAGCAGTTTCGAACTCTCCACTTTTGCTTTACAATTTTCTCTGGATTTTGCCGCATTGGCTGTTTCTGCCGTGAAGGTCTTATCGTGAATGTAATTCCGTCTGAAGGGGTCGGATAACATGCTCTCCTGGTCCGCATATTTCAACTTTGAGAGAGCACAATTACACTTTCAATATTAATTTGCTTGTAAGCGCGTGTGGGAATAAATGGATCCGACTATTCAGAACCGAATTTGAAGCTCCATAGCATAGTCCTGAATGCTGTTATTACGAAATATGGCTAGATGAAATTACCTGAAGCCAAGGCAGACTCCGATCTGAGTCTTCGCGCTGGAAAAGACGAAGAAGACAAAAGTTTCTCAACATGCACAGGTCATTTCGCAACCACTTGAACAAATCTGCACCTAGCAACCATTGAATCTACTCTGCCTTTGCCAAAAAAGGGTTTATTCGCCAAAAAGAAGGAAATCTCTTGAATTCACTAAGACAAAACTCGCCGTCCACTCCTAACCACAGACCAAGTAAAAGCAGACAGAAGGCTCCTTAAAAGAACTCGGCCGGCAATAAAACCCTTCACATTACAGGAATATCAATGGCCATGCACCTGGCAACCATTCATTGTACTCTGCCTTTGCCAAAAAAGGGTTTATTCACCATGAGGAAGAAAACCCCGGAAGAGAAAACCCGCCGTCCATTCCAAACCACAGACCGAGTAAAAGCAGACAGAAGGCTCCTTAAAAGAACTCGGCCGTCAATAAAACCCTTCACATTACAGGTATATCAATGGCCATATCTGGGAGCTCGCTTGAAACAAGAAAACCACAATTTTTTTCAGAAATCCTTCAAATTTAACGGAACTAAATGAAGGTCGATAAAATATTTGTAAGATATAAATTCCGCAACGATCCATATTCAAATGCAACACGCCTAGCCTTAGACGGCCGCATTTCAACAAAACCAGCAATCGCGAGATATGATAAAAAGAAGATAGAAGCATGTATTTTGCGAGTAGAAAATAAGTCAACTGCAACAAAATATAGCATTCCAGGTTAAGGCAGATTAGCAAAACTGCCAAATTTTAGAAAATCTGACGCCTTGGGAATTTTCTTAATTTCAAAGAGAACGAACCGATTAAAGAAAAATCATTATAGCGTAGAAAGAAAGCCACCTTATCAATTCATATGGAAGGAATTCTTCTTGTTATCTTCGTCCAGCGCGTGAATTTTGTAAAATTTTGGAGAGAATGACAGCTTCCAAATCCAAAATCGTAACATCCGGTAAAGGTGAAGATGGATCGCCATGACCAAGGGTTTCAATGCAGGAAATCCATCTTCGGTAGCAGAATACCGCCAACACCTTCATCTTTGGCCGTCCGGTAAACCGGTCTGAACGAATTCGAATACCGCCAGTATAGCAAAGTGGTAAAGCGATTAAAGGAATTGTCGGCTGGACAACCTAACAGCTTCCCGTTACATCTTTAACGGAGATACTGAAAACTTGTACGCCGTTAATAACCCTTCCCGATAGCTTGGGATTTATTGGTTGCCCTTCCCGATATCGTTTGCTTACGTGTAAGCCATGTACGTTAACCATACTCTGACCCCAAAGCCATGTAAGCGTACATTTGCCAGAGTAGTATGAACAACGAATACTGAACAGCGAACATTTGGCGCCTTTTTTGGTTGCACTCGGCGATCCTTTACTCGAGGTCAAACTGGAATTTTTGGGAGAGGGCTCCAGCGAGCACGATTTTCTTTTCATGAAGTCGGAAACCAGCGATCAAATTATGAGTTGCAGGGAATAGACAGCAAATTAATAAGGGAGCAAACTTATCGTGTATAATAAGAATCTGAATTTGAAGATATGGTTTCGTTTAATCAAGTAAAATATATTATAAAATTGCGTTATAAAGAACTTTGTTTGTGTATTCTAAGATACAAATTTGTTTAAAAAATAAATTTATCGATTAAGATATACTGACCAGTATGAGTAGAAAGAGAGGCTGTACTGTCAACTTTTTGACTCCATTAAAACAAAATAAAATAAAAATAACCTTGTCCTAAATTATAAAATTTATGTTATTGTTTTTTTATTCATTTTAATAAAAATAACTTTGTGATAAATTATAAAATTTATGTTATTGTTTTTTTTATTCATCTAAAATTAAATTCGAAATAGAAATAAAAATAAAAATAATTATATGTTAAAATAAAATTTTACATTACTAGGGTTTTGAGTATGCTTTAAAACTATTTTTGTTTGGCTAAGAGCTCGTCTTTTTCGAGGTAAGGAAAGAGGTTAACGCTCCAAGACTACATCTGGGAAGAGTGAAACTCTGCCCCCTTACGGACCACTAGCGGGTTATTTTAGGTGGGGTGGTTTTCCTTGAATAACGTGATGAGTCAGTCTGCATTCACGCCGGGTTATTTTAGGTGAGGTGGTTTTCCTTGAATAACGTGATGAGTCAGTCTGCATTCACGGCAATGTTATTCCAGGTGACGTTTTCCTTGAATAATGTGATGAGCCAGTCTGCATTCACGTCAATGTTATTCCAGGTGGCATAGCATTCACGGCAATGTTATTCCAGGTAACGTTACGTGATGAGTCAATCTACATTCACGACAATGTTATTCCAATGTTATTTTGGATTGAACAATGATCAAATTTCTTGATATGCAAATATCTTAAGATATAAAAAGATTTGATCCCTCTCAATCCTTCGTATTTATTAATGTAATTTCTTAAAAACATTACAATAAAAACAATTCCATTTTTATTTAAATCATACTAATTTGTTATTAACATGGAATTTTTTATTTAAATCATACTAATTTGTTATTAAAAAAAAATATTTAAGTACAAAACATATTAACTTGTATATTGTTTTTTAATTTTTTTTAAGCATTAATAATTAAAAAATATTTAAATTATTATTAATAACTTGTATATTGTTTTAAAATTTTTTTTAACATTATAATAAAAAATATTTCAATTTATATTTAATTATATTTAATTTATTTATTTTATATTTTAAATTAAATATTAATTTATGATTAATAGGTTAAATATTTTTTTCCCTTTAAGAATCTTAAATACCATTCCCAATTTTTTTATTAAAATCATATTATATTTGTTATAGCAAAAAAATTATTAGTACAAACATATTAACTTGTTATATTATAGTTAATATTGTTTTTAATTTTTTTTAACATTATAATAAAAAATATTTAATTTTATATTTAAAGTATATTAATTTATGATTAATAGGTAAATATTTTTTCCCTTTCAATCTTTTTCAATCATTTGTTGCCTAAAATATTGTATAGCTATAATTTTTTCCATCCTAAGTTATCATGGTTTAATGGTATAATGTCTTAATCCTACACCCTTATGGTTTGTGGCACAAGTCTTTGTTGAAACATGGGACACTAAAGCTTAGGGTAAGAGATTATATTTATTTTATTTCGTTTTATCTTTTAAATTTGTAAGTTTTATTTGTTGATTGGGGTGATAGGAGACATGGTAATGGAGGTTTGGAGTGTTCGCCACCTTACCTCCTCTCACTACATTTAAGAGGGGGTGACGTGACTAGCTCGCTACATGCATATGCATACAAGTTTATTCCTCATTCACTACGATGTTAAGCCTCTCGCAACTCTCTTGTCTTTTGTAGCATACTATACTCTCCAAAGTTTATAGTGTGCTTAGACTCCTTCCCCACTGTTGGTGGGATTATTTTCTTAGTTGTTTGTTAATGTCAGGCTCATGCATGGAGGGATTTTTCCAAAGCCATAGCATGATTCTTAGCCCTTTCCTAGGAAGGGGTCACTTGCCTCTAGTGATGCAATAGTAGTGACTTTCGATTACATGTAACCCAATTTGACTTCTAAGCCTATTAGGAACCACTGCTTGCTTAGGACATTGGATTATGGACCAGAGCTAGAACCTGGACAGTCATAGACTTCATGCCTTGTAATTTTGTAGACGTCACTGTAGTTGAAGGGGGAAGTTGTCAGTGATGCCAGCCTGCACTCAGTGTCTAAAACCTTGTCGTCTCTAACTAAGTGGGATAACACTATCAAGTTACAAAATTTCTCTTGACTCTTGTTATCTATTGTTTTTACTCTAAGTTTGTGTGGTTCAAGTCTAGAGATTTCCTTTTAATTGTTATGGGGGTACTCTATGACCTACACCTTGGGTTTTCCTAGTGAGCAGGTGTTACTGCTCGGAGGTGGTCTTATGCACCTGTAGTTTATTGGTTTTTTTATATGTGTTGGCTCAATTTGTCTCGAATTCCTTGTATCTTCTAACCTTTCATCTGTCTCAACTTTCTTAGTCATAATCCCCTCAATATAGGTTTGTTAGGGTTTCGTAATCTCATCAAGCTTCTTTCCTATTGGTGCAAAATGTCTCGGCAATGTGATCGTAGCGGTAAGGGAGCTAGTGGTAGAGGGCTATGTTAGGTCCCTATAATACTAATGTATTCCATTATTATTATTGTCATTATAGCCCCTTATTGTTATTGTTGTGCCCATGTTGTCCCCATATTATTATTATTGTGCCCCATAGAAGGCCACTATTGTTATTGTTGTGCCTTTACATTATTATTGTTATGTCGTCTCTAATTATATTGTGACTCCTTAGACGCCTGTATATAGAAAGGAGGTTTTCTCATTTGTATCATCTAAGAATTGTTCATTTGGCTAATGTAAAGGAGGTTGCCCCCTCGAAGAGGTTGCTTTTGAAGTTGTTGATCTCTCTTTTCTTCTATTTTGTGAGCTGGTTGCATAACAGAGACTGCAAGGCTAGTCTAGTGTAACCACCCCTCCCACATTTACCCACTTTTACAAGCTCGCCAGGGTAAACATGAGACAAGTGTCCCTATGATATGACCTGACCTTCAAGTTCTAGTTATAGAAGTGGGGTCGATAAACTGATGACAAACTTACATCCTTGTTGGGACCACAGATCACTCAAGAGGCTGCAAACCACTCCAAATCGTCAAAGCTTGAGTTAGAACTCTATTTCACTGGGGAAACTCTCCAACTATACACATAACACAACATTAGTGTGGCTAGAGGTCCCAATCGCACACATAGGCCTACCTCCATGCGGTTATGATCGAAATTCCTAAGTTTAGTGCCAATGGTTCCAAGATCTGTTCCACTTTTTTAGACCAGACTCTAGACCACTGCCCAAACCTACCTATAACTTTCCAAAATGTAATCAAAGGTAATGCTAATCAATCAAACTCAAGCTAACTTGAGTTAGACATGCCTAATCCATGATAGGCATTTTGTCAAACATATAGTAAACATATAAGCTACAACTCATGAATTCATATCTTATCATAAAATGATAATCTTCATCCGAGAATCACCAAGAAGGCTTTAGGTCCTCTCTAGCTAGCTGCAATAACACTTGTTAGCTCATGAATTCATCAACCATTCAATAACTTATGAAAGCATGTCAAGAGTCATAGATGGAATACATCATATAACCAACATATAAACAGAATGGAAACCATGGAAAATCAGCTATAAAATCACTAGCATAATCACTACAAATGCTTATATATCACAATAGGAAAACATCTCATATTAACATGTGAAAATTCCAACCAAGTCAGGGACTTCTATGTACCACCTGACCATATATTGCGTTGAACCAAATCTCTCTTTCAATCTGTTGTCACCTTTTGAAAACAGAGTTCCAATTGTACAAAGAGGACAAAAGAAACGAGAAGTTATCAGCCATCTTCCAAGTCACAGAAGCTCTCACAAAAAAATCAAACCCTCTCCACTGGATAGTGCTCGGAATAAGCTTTCCAACAGTACATTGGAAGTCAAAAAATGGACTTTTGGATCAAAAGTTAGAGCAGATTGAAGCTATCCTTTGAAAGCCAAAAAACAAAGAGAAAAAGACCAAGGGTAAGGCTCATCGCAAATCACAATCGGAGTTTCTGATAGCAACAGGGGAGGGCAGTGAGATCAGCGATCATCAATATCACAAATCACAGATCGGAGGTCCTGGCAGTCAAGAGATATCGGCATATCAACGATCAATGATCGTCGATATCGCATACCGGTGATTAGGGGTTTTAGGGTCCAGGCATATCGGCGATTGGCGGGTCCAAGACATCGCACATCTACGATCGACAAATCGGCGCGCCGACAGGGTTACAACTCCAAAAAGTTGTGATATCGCAATTTGTGATATGTGAGTGGTAAAGCGCAGGGAGGGCCGAAAATAATTTTACAAAGGATGGTAGGGAAAAACCAAGGGCAAGCAGGCCCTTTCTTTCTCCTCCAAGGGGCCACGTGGCAGAGCATTATTGGTCTCGATAAATCCACATGGCATTGGCATCCTCATGACGTGGCAGTACGGAGGACACATGTCACATTGATCTGCCATTTTCAAGGACCTATGGGTGCATATTTGGGTGACACGTGTCACCAATTAGGAAGTGACACATGGCAGTGATGACATCATCAATCGTCCATCAATGATTGGCGAAACAATGCACCACTCCGTAGTGAAGCCTCCAATCATGATCCTCTGATTGAGGGGCTCCGATAAGGGGACTAGCACGCGATCAGAATGAGTCAAAGAACCAAGGACTAAGAAGTAGGGGGTGATCGCAACCATGGAGCTGTATGTAATCAACATTCCATAAAGGTGCATATCGGGGAAACACCCAATATCGCAAGCTCGAAGCAAGGCGGACAAGTGGCATAAAGCGGGTCGCATGATTATGTGCACTTTATGTTTCAAACCAACGGTTGGGCGGAGAAGTCGCTAAAGGTTTTTTATGTGTTAAAGCCTTCGCGTTGGCCCTCCCTTATCCTCTTTCCACATGGGCCAAACCACGTCGCATATCGCAATCACAAGAATTGGGAGGGTGCAACTAGAGGCAAGGGTTAGAGATTCCCGATCTCTGAGTGTCGATATTGCAAAAGGGCCCTAGGTGCATACGTAGTTTGGTCCTAAAAATTATGCATTGGGACCTGTTACAATGCGATATATATAAGAATTGCCCCCTGTCCTAGCTAAAGGAATTTTAGCTCCAAAAGGCTTAGGCCTTGAGTCCCCAGGTTTCTACCATGTAGTTTTCACTTAAGTCCCTGGGGCTAAGGCATAAGGGGTCAAAGGAGATCCGTGATCATAACTTTATGAATTATGTTTAGTTTAAAGCTCCCGAACTGCCTGATCCCTGATACCCTTGCATGATTGTTTCACAGGGCACGATTGGTTCTGTTGGTTTAATAAAGAATGTAAGAAGGGACGGATGAGTTGGCAACAATGTTCAAAATCTGTTGTGACCGTCATGGGTGATCGCTCTTGCTTCTTGTGAGAGAAGAAGCAAAATTGTTAAGACCGAAAGCAATGGGGAATCGGACAAGAGAGCATGAGGCATGATGTAGCAGAAACTTATTTAAACCAAAGGCCAACAAAGAGAGTGGCGTGGAGATATTTTCTACAGGACCATCATTTCAGTTCACTTGTTAATTTTGTTTTGTTGTTTTTTATTGATATTGTTATTTCGTTTTATTTCCAAGAAAAGCATCTTTATGTTGTATAATTAGAGGTGACAGAGCCAGCACGCCAAGACAACTAGTCATGAAGGCTGCTGGAAGTTCTAGCCTGAGATATTTTGTAATTTTCACATTCTCCCTCTCCTTATAAAAGGGAGGAAGAAACACTTAGAAAAGGTTCTGAATTCTAAAGAAAAACTATATGTTATTTTTGAAACTGTATGATTTCCAGATTTACATCTTTCAAGATATAAATGAAATAGTGGTGATTCCAACCTTCAAGTACTACAGTATGTTACCTCTATTAAATTCCATTATGTTCACATTTCCTCTCTGATTTCATGTAATTGTAGATGCCGGAAATATTTCATATGTTCTTACAGATTCATTTGTTACCTCTGTTAAATTCCATTACGTTCACATTTCCTCTCTGATTTCATGTAATTGTAGATGCCAGAAATAGTTCATATGTTCTTATAGATTCATTTGTATTGATTTGTTGATGCACATGCCTGTATGTATCTTTGAGATTATATCTTTAAAAGTGCACTCCATGAAACACAACATCCAATCTTCTTTCATCCATTATGTCTATCTTTAACTCAGACAAGTGTAGAATTCTTGATGTTTCAAGCTCTATGTGATGAGTTAGTATATCTCCTTCTCTTCTTTCATTACTCTGCAAAAGTTTATTAAACTGTAGGTCCTCGAATTACTCAGCCTCCACTACTTTATACATATATTCCTGTGAGTTGTATATGTGAAAGGATACCAAAAATACATGGCTTATGTCCTTGGATGAAGGAACCAACCTATGTTGTTTATTGTATATTTGTATTTACATATGTGTATAAAATGTATATGATGTCTCTGGTTTCTTGAAGATCATATAAGACACATAAAATCTAGATGTTATCAGGCACTAGTCTTGTAAGCAATCCGAGGTTGTCTCTGGAAGCGACAACATCTTTTGGCGCCATTGTCAGAGAATGTATTGAAGGATTTTCCCCTTGGAATACAACAAGTTAAGCGCTCTTTGTGTAGGTGAGAAAAAACGTTCTAATTGCATCCTCATCACCTTGGTAACTCCACAAATTTCTTTATCATTGATCATCCTCGCTTTTAGAAAGCCTCACACTCGCTCAGATACCTCTCAGCATAAAACCCCTTTTGTATCTAACCCAGAGAATATAATTTTCAGGAGAGTCTGGAAGGAGAAAACTCCTACTACCTGTGCTATTGTCTCATCGTTCTTTGAAGCTTCCTCCTCTAGCTCCCAATGCGCCGCCATTCACTGCTCAAATTTTACTCCTAAGGTCCTTACATACCTTGCAGAAGATGAGATAGAGCATCGTGCCCCCAAATCAGAGATCGAAGAGAAAGAAATCTCAGTTACGACTCCTTTCGTTTCATTTCCTCCTTCGTCTGAGATTGAAAAAGGTAAAGCTATCCTCAATAATAGCAATATCCTTTATACACTCAGTCACACAACTCTCAGCCTAGTTACTCCAACCACTGTGGTTTTGGCCCAAGTTCCTCCTATAAATCTTAATCCTCCCCCATTAATCCAGATGGTTGTTCTGAGCTTCTTACTGAATACATATGCCCCTCTTGATTTACCTCAAATCCTAAGTGTTATGCCTCAGGACTACCTAAATATTTTACCGAGGTTCAATGGGGAAGATGAAAACACTGCACAGAGACACATTGAAACCTTCTGTGCTTTTGTTGAGAATCTAAATGTAGAACAACTAGATGTGGTCCTAAGACTCTTTGTGCAATCCCTTGATGGAGAAGCCAGAAAGTGGTTTAAAGTCCTACCCAATGCATCCATCACCACCTAGGAAGAACTCGAAAACTCTTTCACACAAAAGTGGGGTGAATAGAGAGATCATGAGTACGTCTTCACAGAGTTCAATGCTATAAGGAAGAAGCTAGAAGAGGATATTTCGGAATTCATAAAAAGATTCAATAAGCAATATAATAACCTGCCTGTTGAGATAAATCCTCCTCAAGTTGTTTCTCGTGTAGTATTTGTGGGAGCCCTTGAGTCCAAATTTGGCTTTACCCTGAGAGATAGGAAGTCTCGTACTTTAGATCAACTCCAAGTTGATGATCTTGAGGTGGAAGAAAATTTCACCTCAGCAGAGAAGTCAAGAGGAAAGAATGAACCTCATGAGAAGAAAAGGTGGAAAGAAGAAGCAGCCTCCTCTAGTCAAGGTAAAGAATTACCAAATCTGAAGTGGGAAGAAATGGATAAGATTATTAAGTGTTTATCACACAAGGTGGTGAAGCTTGAGCTTGAGAACAAGAGTCTCCCTAAACAGAATGTTCAATGTAACAACTGAGGTTACAACCCACAATACCAAATGCCTGCAGATACTTCAAAGGGAAAGAAATGATCAATTTGATCAGATCCCTCCTCCTCTATATTTAGAGGATGATCCAGGTGAGCAAACACTAAATACACATGAGACACAGTGAAGTTTGTATTCCTCCTTCTCTGAAGGAGAACGTGAAAACATGGCTCAGCCCTGATAGAGAGGCAACAATAAATGAGGACATAGGTTATTATTTTAAACAATTTGCGGATTTCATGCAAGCACAAATACATTGAAATTATGATCTTAGATCTTCAAAAAAGAGGTCGAGGGAACTTGAACAGAAAGAGGAAATTGCTCCCCAAAACATTCCCCCATTGTTAAATAAAGGAAAAGGGAAGCTAAACCCCGACTTACCCAAAGTAAAAGCCTCCTTAGATAAGGAATTCAATAGCTCTGAGGAACATACACAAGAGGAGGCACCCATTATAATAAAAATTTCTAGCAATAAAGAAAGAGAGGTAGAGCCGGGAGGCATAGAAAAGGACCGATCTGCATTCAATCTTCAGAAAGAACTCGAGAAGGTAAAAATGCTTGTTCCCCTAACTGAACTTCTAAAACAACCCACTTATAAAGCTCAAGTCTCCCAATTCATGCTCCCATCCACCGCAATACCGACCCATGATTTTTTAAACCTTCAAGAAGAGAGACCAATGGTTGTCTTTGGGCCTCATGTCAAAGAACTTGATCCTTCCACTGCACCCTTCTATGTGACCCTGGTAATTCATGAACTCTTATTGCACCACTGTATGTTGGACTATGGAGCCTCGCATAACCTTGTGCCCTTAGCCGTGATGGAACAACTTGGCTTGCAAATCACCGGACCCTACAAGGACCTATACTCCTTTGACTCCAAGAGGGTCAAATGCTTGGGAATGATAAAATATCTGGTGGTAAATCTGACTCAAAACCCTGTGAAGAGAGTAGTGATGGACATAGTAATGGCAGATATTCCCCCTAGATTGGTGTGCTCCTATCTAGGTCTTGGGGTTCCAAGGTGGTGGGCTTTATCAAATTAGATCTAACTTATGCCATTATTCCCACTTTTGGAGGTGAAGAAAGGAGGTTATACAGAGAGTCCAGATTTGTAAAAATTGTGACCCTCGCTGAAGGTTCTAGGAACTCTCCTGTGTATGGAAAAGAAAGTGACCTCTCTTGCATGTTCCTAGAAGAATATGAGACCATATTAGAAGAAACACAAGTACATCTAACGATGTAGTTAGATGACTAGCACACAAATAAAAACAAAGTATGGAAATTATACTTTGATGGAGTGAATTCAAAAGAGGGAAATGGGGTAGGAGTATTGTTAGTAAGTCCTAAGGGAAACTTGATACCCCTCTCACTCAAGCTGGAGTTTGAGGCAACCAACAACATGGCAGAGTATGAAGCATTTCTCCTTGGGCTACAAACAACAAGGAATATGAATATTGAATGCTTAAATGTACATGGAGACTCTAAGTTGATTGTAAAGCATATCCGAAATTAGTGCCAGGCTAAACACCTAGATTGAGGACTTACCAGAATGAAGTATGGGATTTAATTGATAACTTATTCCTAGCCTTTAATATCCAATTTTTGCCCAGAGAAGAAAATATAATGGTTGATTCCCTTATTGTAGTAGCAAGCAATTTCAAATCTCCTCAAAATCTGCTTCTCAGGTACGAGGTGGAGGTCAGACATAGACCCTCTATACTTGATAATGTTAAGCACTGACATGTATTCGAGGATGATGAGCAGATCAAACGGTTTATAGAAGTAGTTGGGGAGTTCACTAGCTCTACTATTGATCAGGAATAGGAAAAAGAGGCAGATCAAGAACCAACTTCGTGGGAGAACACAGTGGCCAAGATAAAATTATACAACTGGAGGGGAATATGATTCCTCGTGGGCTAGTTCCACTGGAAATATTATTTAACCAGAATGACGTAGCCTCCAAAACTATCGCTTCAGAGATAAAAGAACAAGTAGAAGATTGAAATATCAGCTTAGAAGATGAACCCCAGATGGTCAGGCTATCAAAGGGAATCCCCTCATAGTACAAACAAAGGTATTTAAATCTCTTCAAAAACTATAAGGATGTTTTTGCTTGGTCTTATGAGGATTTAAAAGCGTTTAATACTAACATCATACATCATAAGATACCTTTAAAGAGTGGAATAAAACCATGCAAGTAGAAGCTCAGGCAAATTAATCCACTCTTACTCCCCTCTATTGAAAAATAAGTGAGGAAACTTCTACAGGCTAAAATCATAGTGCCTTTAAGGTACTTAGAATGTGTGGCCAACCTAGTCGCAGTTCGAAAAAAGAATGGAGAAATAAGGTTATGTGTAGATTTTCGTAACCTTAATAGGGCATCTTTGAAAGATAATTACCCACTGCCCAAGATGGATTATATATTGCAGAAAGTGGTGGGATCAGTTAGAATTTCCATCATGGATGGGTACTCTGGTTACAACCAAGTGGCAGTCCACCCTAATGATCAGAAGAAGATTGCTTTCACCACCCCTTGGAGAAATTTCATGTATGCTCACATGCCTTTCAGTCTTGTGAATGCAAGGGCCACTTTTCAAAGAGCTATGGATAAAGATTTTGTAGGGGAGCAAGACAAGTTTGTAGTGGTATATTTGGACGATATCACAGTCTTCTCTAAGACCGATGAAGAGCACATCCTCCACTTGAACCTCACCTTTCAGAAATGCACGAGGTATGGACTATCTTTGAATCCCAAGAAAACTGAATTTTCCCTTAGTGAGGGGAAGCTAATAGGACACATAGTAGCACAATAGGGAGTGAAAATTGATCCTAAGTGAGTCGAATCTATCAGTCACATTCCTCTACCCAGAAATAAGAAATAGGTCCAAGTCTTTTTGGGGATAATCAATCTCTTGAGAAGGTTCATACCCAACTATGTTGAAATAATGAAGGGTATTATAGATAGGCTTAAAAAGGAAAATGAAGTCAAATGGAGCCCTACCTCTAAAGATTCTTTTACTAGAATTAAAGAAGCTTTTGATGAAGCACCAGTACTAGTCATCCCTGACTACTCAACACCTTTCTATATCTTTTCTTTTGCTTCTCCCCATACTATTGCTGCAATTTTGCTTTAGAAGAATAAAGATGGTTATGAGCAGCTCATCGCCTTCTTCAGCAAAGTCCGGAGGGATGCTCAGCCGAAATATAACATCTTGGAGAAATAAGCATATGCACTAGTCAGAGTTTTGAAGGCATTTCGAGTGTATGTGCTACAGGCATAAATCATAGCATTTGTCCCAACGACAGTAGTCAATGACATCCTCGTGCAAGGAGATAGTGAAGGAAAAAGGGGTAGGTGGATAACAAAGATACATGAATATGAGTTAGACATAAAGCCCACTAAGCTCATAAAAGGCTAGGGGTTGGGTAATATTTTATCAGAATCTAACTGCCAAGCTTTGGGAATAAACTTGATAACAGAGGAAGATGGAATAGAAGTTCAGCAGAATGGGATTAAAATAGCAAAGCAAAAGATCTATGCTAAATATGAGGGATCACCCTGGTATAAGAATATCATCCATTATCTCTTATTCCTGAGGTGCCCACTAGGGCTAGACAAATCCAAATATAGGATGTTGATACTACTAGCTCAAAAGTATATCATATCCAATGGTCAAATCTACGAGAAATACTCAGTGGGAGTTTTGTTGTTATACTTGGTAGAAGGTGAAACTCATAAAGTGATTGAAGAATTTCATGGGGGAGTTTGTAGAGGTCATTATAGTTGGAAGACCACATCTCAAAAACTCCTCAAAGCGGGATTCTACTGGCCTAGACTATTTGGAAATGTGCATTTACAAGTCAGGTCATGTCAAAAGTGCCAAGTATTTGCTGAGAGACAAAAACTTTCTCCTCTTCCCTTGATCCTAGTGCCTGTGGATGAACCCTTCCGACAGTGGAGACTAGACTTCATAGTAGAGATAAACCCACCTTCAAGTGGCCATCATAAGTGGATATTAATGGCCATGGATTATTTCACCAAGTGGGTAGAGGCCATCCCAACCAGAAACGCTACAGACTCAGTGGTAATTAAGTTTATGGAGGAGAACATATTATCGTGTTTTGGTTGCCCTATCAAAATCATAACTAAAAATTCCCAGGTCTTCAAATCAACAAAATTCAACAGCTTCTGTCAGAAATTTAATATCATCATAGGGCACTCCACTACCTACTATCCTCAAGGAAATGGCTGTTGGAAATAATAGTGAGAGGAGGGTGAATCAGTATTATCACATCAATAAAACTTTTTCATTTACATATTCATATTCATATATGCTACTTCCACAACTTCTTATGATTCAGTTAGTTGATCCTTAATGAGTGCATTAGAACATTATCAACCATATTAACAGTAAACAGGTGCAGTAAAATAGAACAGATCATCACACATAAGCCACACACATGAATACCATGATATAAGGTGGAAACCCAATGTGGGTGAAAACCACCTACTGCAATATGTCTCTATCTTCTTTCAATTAGAAACTTATTTTTACAATTGTACTGGTGCAGTCCTTTACCAGTACACAGGCTGCAACCTGCAGAGAGCTATAACCCTCTCTCGTTTTCCAGACTCTTCTGGAAGGGAGCTACAACCCCCTTAGGTCTTGCACTAGCCAAGATACTAGTACGTAGGTGCTGGCCTACAGAAGGCTACAACCTTCTGTTTCTTCCAAGGACCACGTTTCATAAATTTTTAAGACTGGATCCATGAACATTAATCAATCATCAAGAATTTCTACATCAAACAATCTCCTTTTCACCAATTAGCACTGAATCAAGTAGACACTTCTCTGACAGCTGTATCCAAATCACAGTAACTGTAACCACACACCAAATCTAAACCCAGAACAAAAAATACAATCATTCAAGCTTAAAGATTAAGACCCATCAATAGAACTTATCCTTCTCCTTGCGCTCAGGTTCCTTCTTTATTAAGATCCAGATCTGCACCATAACCCAATCACAGTATTCCAGATCTAGCACTTTATCAGATATTCAATGACAATTCAGATGATGCTTTGCCAAATGATCTCCTTCCCCTTTTATAGTCTTAGGCCTTTCACAATACCACGATCCAAAACCATAATAACCCAATACCATGAACCCAATACTTGGGATCAACACTTTTGGATGCAATACCACGGACCAAAACCATAGGATCAAAAAACTATCGTACCAATACCATGAACCAACCATGAAAGTGTGTGAACTTTTCTCCACATGAAATAAACTTTTTCTCCACATAAAAGTGCATGAAATTTTATCCACATGAAATAACCTTTTTCTCCACATGAAATAAAATTTTTCTCCACATAAAAGTGTGTGAAATTTTCTTCACATGAAATAAACTTTTTCTCCACATAAAAGTGCGTTAACTTTTTTTTTTCTACATGAAATAAACTTTTCTCTGCATAAAAGTGTGTGAACTTTTCTCCACATGAAATAAACTTTTCTCCACATAAAAGTTTGTGAACTTTTTACATGAAATAAAAGTTTCTCTGCATAAAAGTGCGTGAACTTTTATCTACATGAAATAAACGTTTATCTTCATGAAAGTGCGTGAATTTTGCTGCACTATAATTTATCATTTGAGATGAGTGGGTTGCCATCAAGTACAACATATGTATCATAATGCCAACACTTCAATGGTCATGATTCAAGTTTCCATATCCACAGTGCTCCTCATCTCACTCAAATCCTAATCTCACACTATGCTAGCTATTCCCTCTTTCAGTTAGGCATTTCATTACTGGAGTATGGAAGCTTGTTCTCAATGGCTTCTTCCATACCACTAGTTTTATGTTTGCTAAACACTATCACTGTCACCTCGTCCATTGTCTACTATGGTTACCCCCCATCCACAACAAAGTTTATGGTCCCTCATGGCTTTTTTCTCTAGGGCAATGGAACAGCTAACAGGTCTGTTGATGACCATGCTACCTCCTACCAAAGAAAAACCTACAAGAAGTATCAACGCAACACAATAGGTGCCTCTCATCTCGTTCAGGTAGCCCTTGCATTGAATCTCAATGTTTCTTCTTTTTTGTTTTTTTTCCTGCATACATATTATCCCTGCAAGGTTGGCGGTACTCTGAATGTGTAGGGGATTGGGCATGCTTCCGTTGAATTCACAAGAAGGGGCTTTAGGATTTCTTTCCGTGGATGTTGTCCTCCCTCTGGAAGCCATGGTAATGTTTTTTCTGGGAAGCTACGGTGGCTTAGCAGTCATTTTCTGCACATACAACCAATTTTTTTCTCTCATTGACCCTTTTCCTCATGAACTTGGATGCCCAAATCCAATCATCTAAAACCCACCTCCATTATGCACCCTGGTGTAGGTATGGAAAACACATATCATGGATTTTCTTCTAGAGTTAAGAGGTAGTGTTTAACGATTTTTATCGAAGGTTGTTTCTTACTAATTTACCCCCTATATCTGATTTTGAACAGGTACAGGTACCTCTCAACCTCCTATCCCTATAGTGTACCATTCATCTTTGCTACCCATGAGCTAAAATCATGCTCGACTTCTTCCAGGTTCATTTTGCGGTTCAAACCCTTTTAATACTAGTTCCTCATTACAACTATAGGTTTGGAAAAGGGACTTTATTATGCCTGACGAACTCATTTGAGGTTGAATGGTTTTCTTTTTCTTTGTTGTGGATAAAACGTTTGTCACGATGTGCTCTTAGGTTCTTGAATGGATACAGTCTCAACCTCATCTGTTTTTTATTATACCTCGAGGACTTGAGACTTCTCTTGTCTTCATGCGTTTCTAATTTAGCAGGTCTCTAATAAGGAGCTACAATTATACTAGTCGTGTTGTACCTTGATAAGTGTTTACTTTTGTTCCCTTGGAAAATTTTTATGCAGTACGTTGTTTGATCTTTGAAGTTATATTCATTCATACGCCCTAGAGGATGAATTTATCTTTGATCCTATATCTCTACTATTTAGAACATTTGATTCATGCACTAGTCGTCACAGTGCTACTATATTTGACCTTTTAATTCACTTTCCTGATACAATATTTTGTAGACCGCTCCCTTCTTGTTACTAGGAAACTTTTTATGTCAATACATTGGATAATTTATAGTGTTTATTTTTAGTGACATTATCATTATATGTAGGGAAAACTATGATAGAAATTTTCTTATCACAATATTTCAAATTTTAATGTATATGCTCGGCTCATGATGAATGATTTTCAGAAATGGTCATGTTGCACCCTGTTCATTTCTGATACTTCTATTATCCCCATTTTCTTTCAAAACTGCTATAATCAAGGCCTCTTGCATTTCTTAGCATCTATTCCTAGTTTCTCCTATCAAAAGCTTCAGGGGAATTTGCTTCTGAAATGCTATGTTACTTTGTGATTATCATGTGCAATCTCTACTATGGTCATATGCACTTCTAGTTGTTAACTAGTATTAAATTCCCCTTGCCAGTGAATTTAGTTGAGTCATATTTGATTTTTTTATGCTACTACATGAGCTAGAATGATTATATAAATGATAATTCCATGTTTTGAATAACATCATTTATTGCCACATTTATTAAATGTTTACTGTGTATAAACTACCTCTTACTATTAAACTGTACATGTGATATTTGTAGCACCATTTAATAGTATTGATATCTACCCAATTTCATAGGATTTATGTGTAAGATTGTAATATATTGGAAAAGGCTAAATTCTAGTAAACTGATTGATTCCATAGTCTTGAAAATAAAACCACATGCATGATAATTTAATTACATCTTTTAGCTTGATTTGACGACTATGTTTCTATATACGATTTATGGTATGGATTCCTAGGTTGTAGATGCATGAAGATTATCCAATTTCCTTCCCCTGAACCTACATCTAAGAAGTGACATGCAGTATTTGTCTTGTGTTCACTTGTGAAACGCTTCTCCAATTTACTTCACTATTCCTTTCATCTGTTCTTTGATGTAGTTAAATATAACTTCTATACACATCCATGGATTCTAGTTAGTCCACCACAAGGTGTGGTTTGGAAGTAACATGATTTCAACCTCAACCATTTGTTCTTTGAAAACTTTGTGTTCTCACTATTTCTAACTTGTTAGCTAATTCACTACAGTCATAAAATTTAAATATTAAAAAAAAACACAGGTATATAAAGAGTGCATCCACATAGTTCCCATATTTCACCTACTTATGAATACATGCAACCGAGTATATATCCCGATACAACACTTAATGTTTTCTTTAATTTCATGATACAAGTCATAAGTAGGGAATGCATTGAATACTTGGAGTACATCATAGGAAGACATTTCCTCATAGAAATTTTTCATATTTTTTTTTCTTCCTAGCCCAAGCTTTTACATCTACTATTGCAGAAATAATTTAATATGCACTAAGATTTCAATTACTATAATCATACCATTTAGTTGTGAAAAATAAAGATAAATAATTAATATGTTGATATGTCAATTACTATAATCATACCATTCATCTGTGTAAAATAAATATAAATGATTAATATGCACTGACATTCCAATTACTATAACCATACCAATTAGCTATGCTAAATAATTGTAGAAACGACATCACACAAAACAAAGATATATCTTATTTTGCCCTTGTCAAAATTTACCTAGACGAAAAGCATGATATATACATACATATATATATATATTTCCTCTATATATTTGAAATTGGATAAAATTTACCTAACACAAAATTATTTTGACTATGATATTACTTTATATAATTTATATATCCTAAATGATTATTAATTTTCACTTAGATATAATTTACGACACAAACATTTTAATTATAATATCAATGTATATCATTTATATATCTAAGATACTTATTAATTTTAGTTGAATGAACTTTACCTCACACAAAAGCATTTTAATTATCATGGTGATTTATATTTTTGAAATATTTATTGTGTTTTACTTTAACAAAATTAAGAAAAAAAAAACATTTTTAACTATTATACCAATTTATTTAATTTATCTATTTGGAATACTAATTTTATTTTACTTTGATAAAATTTACATCACACAAACACGTTTTAACTATGATGCCAATTTACATATGTTTTGTAGGAAACATTTTATTTTTCTAAGTATTCCAATTTTATGCAATATTTCACAAATAATAAGGGTTGATTGTGATTATTATTTCATGTTTTGACAAATATTTTATATAATTTTTTACATTATAAATAAAATATATAATCTGCAAATGTACAAGCAAAATAATTTTATTTCATTGCTATAGGCCACATATTTATATAGTTTTAGGGAAAGATTTGAAGAACGAACATATTTTGGCATGGATCCTTTTCCACTAAATAAACTTTATACTCCTTTTCTTTTTTTGAATTTTGTCCACGCTTTATTTCCTTTTTTGATCGATAATATTGTTGTGTATATGGATTTTTTGCTAAAATTTTTAATTGAATTAACATTTGCAATATTACCCTTTAATTTTTATTAATTACCTAACATGTATTTTTTATTTTGTTTAATATAATATCATATGATAGCACCTCCTTCATATACTGGGTTGTAGAATGCATCTCGACGCAATTAATATTTCATTTCTCAAAGTTTGACAGGTTGTCTTCTCAAAGTTATTTGAGAATTAAATGTTAGTATTTTATTTTCCAAAGTTTGACAAGTTCTCTCCTTAAATTTACATCATAATTAAATATTAATATTCTATTTCCCAAAGTTTGGAAAGTTGTCTCCTCAAATTTATTTCTAGATACGATATATGGGGAAAGTGAAGGTCATTAAATTTAAGGAATGTGGGTGTCTTTAGGACCTTAATGATAGGTGATTGAGGTGGATGACTTGGGAGGCATAAGAAGGAGGAAGAAAGCAGAATGGGTATCTTTTGGTCTCTATTTTTTTGGCGTTGGAAGAATAATTGGAAGGGAAATGAAGGAAGGAGAACTGAGGAGATTGGTTTTGGTGGCGAGATTGAATTTGTTTGTGGATGGAGAGTATTCGTCCTATTTTTCTAGACACACTATGATATTTGTTGTTGTACTTGAACTCAGAGGGCAAGGGAATCTATGGAGGTTCCCTAGGATAGGAAGTCAAATGGACATTTCTAGTTTCTAGAGTGGAAAATTCAGTCGTGCAACTCCACCAGTAGCACCCCAACTGAGCCACAAAATCATATATTTTTTTCATTTGTTATTTTATTTATGTAAATTGCTACAAACAAAATTCCTTGCATGTTTAATATGTGGAAAATTAAATTGTATTGATATTTTATTTTCAAATAATTATTGTGTTATAAATATGTTATTCTCCTTGTTGTAAGACTATTCTAGATCCATTTTAAGAGTGGTGCTGAGAAGGAGGAATTCTCGTACATTTATATTATTTTTCATTAGTTGTCCTATTTTCATATAATGAATTATAATTTGAAATTTTGAATTTTTGAAGTATTTTACTCCTAATTTTGATTTAAACTCTCATATATATATAATATATATATTATTATATATATATATATAATATTAAAACACTTATTATTTAACTATAATACATAATTGATATTTATTGTTAGCATTCATTTTCATTTTAAATAATTTTACTATTAAACCTTGTTTTTACTTAAAACAAAAATAAATTTTTATATATATATATTATATTTGAAATTTATAAGATCAATTTATATAATTATATATCTAAAAGAATTATTAATTTCAATTATGTAAAATTTTAAATATAATATCAATGTACATATTTTATATATCTAAAATAGTTGTTAATTTATTTGGATTAATTTTTACCTCACACAAAAGTATCTTAACTATCATATTAATTTAGCTATTTACATTTAGAAGTACTTAATGCTTTTAACTTTATGAAAAGACATTTTTAACTATTATATCAATTATTTAATTTATATATGAAATACTAATTATTTTTAATTTTGAAAAAATTCACCACACACAAAAACATTTTAACTATGATATCAATCTATGTAAATTTTTTAGTTTTGTAAGTAGTCCAATTTCATACAACATATCACACATAACATGAGGTCACTGTGATTATATATGATTTTTTACATTACAGATAGAATATAATCTACAAAATTTAGAGACAAATAATTTTATTTCATCACTATATGTGACATATTTTATAATTTAATAACTTTTGAAATAAAAACATATATCTTAATTGAAGATTTTGAGGTTGACCCTAAGGTAAACTAATTTTACACTGTTTTTGTTTTTTCAATTTTATAATCCTTTTGTTTTATTTTATTTTGTTCATGATTTATTTTCTTTTGTGACAGATAATATTATTGTGTATATGGATTTTTTTATTATTAAAATTTTTAATGAGTCCATATTTTCAATATTATTTTTTATTTTCGCTAATTAATTGACATATATTTTTTTATTTTTTTGTTTAATTAACTTTAAGTAATAACATCTCCCTCTAAATTGTATAGGGCCTTTCAGCGCAACAATTAAATAAATAAATTTAATTTTTAATTAAAAAAATCAAATTTAAATCATCCAAACTAAATTATCAATATATTAATATATTAATTAATATTTAATAAATTAAAATATTATATATAACATTTATATAATAAATTATTAATAATTAAATTGAATTTCTAAAATCCTATTACTAATTAATTAAATTAAATTAATAAATATTAATAAACTAATCCTTTTAATTAATATATTTTCACTCGTTCAATGTTATCACGCGATGCTACTGTGTTCCATACAAAACTTTCCTCTTACTACCGCAATTCTCATATTTTAGGAAACAGAGATAGTTTTTGCCCGAAAAAGAAGAATTTACAATGATAGCTTTTGCCCGAAAAAGGTGTAGTTTACCCTAAATCAATTAATTAGAAAATATATGGAAACATATACTCTCCCTCAATTCGATTGAATATATGGAAACATTCGTGTCAAAGTATTGTCCTTCCGACAAAGAAGTTGGATCAAATAACATTTGATAGCAGCGCAAATTAATTTAAAAGATTTTACATTAATACAAAATAAATTTATAAAATTACATTGGGTGATAACTTAGAGTACAAGTAACTCACATGATTATATTTAGTAACTATGGTTGATAATATTATACCCGAAGGAATATAATAAATAATAATAATTAATTATATAATTACTATTATTCATTAAATTAAATTTAATGACATTTTTAATTAATATTATTATTATTAATATTGTTGCTAATGAAATTATTATTATTATTATTAATTAAATTTAATAACATTATTAATTAATAGTTATTATAAATAAAATAATAATTAATATTATAAATAATAATAATAATTAACTAAATTTTATTAATATGCAATTGTTTTTATTTATCAATTAATATAAATGTTATTTGTGTATTTATGTTAATAATATTTATTAATATGATATGATTTTCTTTTAATTTATATTAGTTATTACTAATTAATTAAATTCAATATTTATATTTAACTTAAGGAATAATATTAAAAACCCTATGAATAACATTATACTCTACGAATATGAACATTTAGATAAATAAACTCAAGAGATTGATATTATAAACTCAAGGAAATAATATTAAACCCAATGGATCAATAATATAAACTCAAGGTATATAAATAGTAAGATAAATAATATAAACACTAGAATAATCATGGTTGATCTTAATATTGAGATAATATTTGCCACAATGTGATGTTAGACCATGGTTGCCCATTGTTGACCATGATTGGTTTTCATATAGAGACAATATTTGTAACAATGTGATGTTCAACCATGGTTGATTTTCATATTGAGAAAATATTTGTCACAATATGACGTTGGACCATGGTTGACCATGATTATAAACCCAGTGGATTTATATTAAGGCCAAAGATAAATATTATAAACCATGTGAAAAATATTATACCTTAGGAATATGAATGCTTAGATTAATAAACCTAAGGGATTGATATTATAAACCCTAGGGAATAATAAACCCAAGAAATTAATACTAAAACCCCAAGGGAGTAATATTTAACCCAAGATATAAATAGTATAAACTCAAGGTTGACCATGCTTATAAACTCAATGGATTTATGTTAAGGCCAAACATTAATGTTATAAACCCTATGAAAAATACTATACCCTCAGAATATGAATGTTTGGATTAATAAACCCAAGGAATTAATACTCAAAACCTAAGGGAATAATGTTTTTTTTCTTTCGTTGTGGTTCATGGACATCCAAGGGAATAATATTAAACCCAAGGGATAAATATAATAAACTCAAGGTATATAAACCCTAAGATAAATATTATATACCCTAAAATAGACATGGATGACCATGTTTTACCATCGTTGATTTTCATATTGAGACGAACTTTGTCACAATGTGACATCTAAGCATGGTTGATTTTAATATTGAGACAATATTTGTCACAATGTGACATTGGACCATGGTTCCACATGGTTGACCATGATTAGAGACTTAAAGGATTTATATTAAACACTAGGATTAATATTAGAAACCTTATGAATAATACTATACCGAAGGAATATGAACCCTTAGATTGATAAATCTAAGGGATTGATATCATAAAACCAAGGGAATAATTTTAAACCCAATGGATTAATATTATAAACCCCAGGCATATAAACACTAAGATAAATATTATAAACCTGAGGAATAATAAACACAATGGGTTAATACTAAAAACCCAAGGGATTATAAACCTAAGGGATAAATATTATAAACCCAAGGTATATAACCCTAAGAAAAATATTATAATCCCTAAAATAAACATGGTTGATGTTGGCTTTGTGGGGCCTGACCCAGGTTCAACATTAGTTAGCCAAGTAAATCCCTACCCTAATTTCCCTTTTAGCATCAAGTCATGGAGCGCAGACTGAAGTCTTACCCGAAGCAGTATGGGGGGATGTTGGAACCAAGTCTCCACACCCTGAGATGGTTGTGATGTCAGTTTTTACCCTCTATTCCTATTTTTGCGCAGGTCGCTAAGCCTTAGGGCTCTGTCAGTCTACCCCTTTATTCCTCCCTTCAGTATCTCCACAAAGGTATACGATTGACCTTCGCGCAGCCTTAACCCATGATCCAGGTACTTCCGCGCAGCTATGACAACATACTGTATAGGTTCCCAAGTTATCTTAAGTGTTCTACTTATCTTACTAATCAATCATAGTTAGCGCCGCGTAAACTGATATTCTTACTTGCGTTTAATTAACTAATGTAGTCACATACATTTGAGCATCACATGAACATTGTAACTTAAACCCAAAACACAATATAACCAGATGCATTGACAAGAAATAAATACATAGAATTTTCTGAATACTTCTCTTTATTGATATCTTCATATTAATATAGAATCTATCCAACCTGCACACACAGCTGTAGGGGTCCATGCACTCAGTTGTGGACTTCCACCCTAGGCCTCTGCACACTCAGGTGCAGAGTCTCTACCTACGCTAAGACCCAAGAACACTTAGACTCCATTGCCTAACTTCTTAATTCATTCTTCGCTACTTTCTTAAAGACTACTTAGAGCTTACTTACTTAGCTCCTTTTTATACAATCCCATGGTCCATGGACCATGGGTGGATCTTTATAGCCAACTTTTTGGGTGGATTGTTCAACCCTCAAACTGAATTAGCGAATTTTCATATCTTTTGCCCCAATATGGGTGAATTTGGTAATTATGCTTGTTACCAAACATCTGTAACAACCTCAATACTATTCGTTCTAAGTGAATTGTACACCATACTAAATGGAATAAAAAATTACCAAACCTATGAGTTCAAGATACAAATTTACATTGAGAGCTTTAGTGCCAAATTATCTCCCTGGGGTTCTTAATGTACAATATCTATAAGTAAACAATATCCATACATGGAGGGGCCAGTCTTGATATGATATATCTATTGGTGTACTACTAGAAAATGCGAGGACAATCATTGTATCAGATTTTTTTATGTTTTTAACTCAGCTAGAATTGGGTAGATTGTAGCAGGACCCAACTTTAAATTTTTGTTGGCCACTTAGTTTGGCCACTGGAGAGGTGAGTCTTAATAATGATATGTACTCATACTATAATACAATTCAAATATAACATTAATTAATATATATTTTTTATTATTTATAATAAGTATATATCTCTTTACTAATATCGTCAATAATTTTTATATATTTATTAATATAACTCTTAATATATTTTATATATTTATTTTAAGTAAATTAAAAATATTAAATTAAACCCAATGGATTAATAAACACACTCGATTATTATTACTATAAACTAAAACGACTAATAAACCCAAGAGTTTAATATTATAAATCCAATCAATTAATAACCTAAGGGATAAATATTATAAACATAAAGGTTCAACAAACCCAATGAACCAATTAAAAACACATGGGATTAATATACCCGAGGAATTATCATTTTAAACCAAAGGATTATTTATATAAAAAACCCAACAAATGAGAAAATGCAAGGGATAACTATTATAAAAATAAGGAATCAAGAAACCTAAGTACCAATATAAAAAATTGAAGGGATTAATAAACCCTAGAAATTAACATTCTAAAGTCAAGGGATTAAGTTATAAACCCAAGGCATTAGTAAACCCACGGGAAAAATATTGTAAACGTAAGGGATCAAAAAACACAAGGGATAAATATTAAAAACAAAATGGATTAATAAAGCCTAGGAATTATTTTTTTAAACTGGAAGGATTGGTAAACCCACAGAACTATTAATATTATAAACCCAACAGATAAATAAACACTAGGGATTTTTAATATTATAAACCCAACTAGTTAATAAGCCAAAGGAATAGACATTATAAACCTAAGGGATTAATATTAAATTGTACGACTAAAATTTAACCCTTAATATTGAGATTTAATAAACCCAAGAGATTAATATTACCAACCCAAAGAATTATAAAACTAAAGGGATAAATGTCATAAACCCAATGGATCAACAAAATAAGAGAATTATTAATATTATAAACACAAAGCATCAATAAACCCAAGGAGTTATTAATATTATAAACCCAACATATTAATATTATAAATACAAATGATTAATATATCCAAGCGATTAATAAACGAGAGAAATCAATAAACCCAACAAACTAATATAAAAAACCCTAGAGATTAATAAACCCTAAGAATTATTATTTTAAACTCAAGGGATTAGTAAACCCAAGGGATTATTAACATTATGAACCAAAGGAACTAATAAATCCAAGGGTTTAATATTATAAACCTAAGTAATTAGTGAACCCAAGGGATAAATATTAAAAACCTTGGGGATCAACAAACCCGAGGGAACAATATTAAAATTAAAAGAGATTAATAAATCCTATAAATTAATATGTTAAACATAATGGATCGATAAACTGAAATGATTATTAATATTATGAACCCCAGTGATCAATAAACCTAAGGGATTGTTAATATTATAAACCCAATGAAGTAATAAACTAAAGGGATAAACATTAGAATCATAACGGATTAATATTAAACCCTAGGACTAATATTTAACCCTTAATGTTAGGGTCTAATAAATCCAACCAATTATTAATACTAAAATACCAAGGGATTAATATTACCAGCCTAAAGAATTAGAAAATAAGGGATTAATATTAAACCCAAGGACTAATATTTAACTCTTAATATTGAATTTAATAAACCCAACAAATTATTATTATTATTATTATTATCAACCCAAGGAATTATCAATATAATTAAAACAAGGGATAAATAAACCAAGACATTATTCATGTTATAAATCCAAGGAATTGATATTATAAATACAAATGATTGATAAACCCAAGAAATTAATAAACCCAAGGAATCAATAAATCCAACAAACTAATATTAAATATCCAAACGATTAATAAACCCTAGGAATTAATATATAAACTCAAGGGATTAAATGATAAACCAAAGGAACTATTAATATTGCAAACTTAAGGAACAAACAACCCCAAGCATTTAATATTATAAACCCAAGGAATTAGAAAAATCAAGGAGAAATATTATAAACCTAAGAGATCAAAAAATTCAAGGGATCAATATTAAAAACAGAAGGGATTAATAAAGCCTAGGAATTAATATTTTAAACCCAAAGGATTTATAAACCCACATGACTACTAATATTATAAACTCAAGGGATCAATAAACCCTAGTGATTGTTAATATTATAAACCGAGCAAGTTAATAAACAAAAGGGATAGACATTATAAACCTAAGGGAATAATATTAAACCTTAGGGCTAATAGTTATTCCTTGATATTGGGGTTTAATTAACCCAATGGATTAATATTACCAACCCAAAGAATTGGAAAACATGAGATATTAATGTTATAAACCCAATAGATCAACAAACCCATAGAATTATTAGTATTATAAACACAAGAGATCAATAAATCCAAGGGATTATTAATATTATAAACCCAATATATCAATATTATAAATACAAATTATTAATAAACCCAAGAGATTAATAAACCCGAGGAATCAATTAACCCAACAAGCTAATATTAGAAACATAAATGATTAATAAACACTAGAAATTAATATTTTAAACTCAAGAGATTAGTAAACCGAATGGATTAAATGATAAACCAAAGGAATTATTAATATTATAAACTTAAGGAACAAATAAAACCAAGAGTTTAATATTATAAACTCAAGGAATTAGTTAACCTAAGGGAAAAATATTATAGACCTAAGGGATAAAAAAACGTATGGGATCAATATTAAAAATATAAAAGATTAATATTAAACCTTAAGAATAATACTTAATCATTAATATTAGGGTTTAATAAATCCAATAAATTAATACTACTAAACCTATTAATATAAATTATTATAAATTTATGTAATAATTTATACATAAAATATAATATTAATAAAATCTAATGCATTTAGTATTTTTTTCTTTCTATAAAATGCATTTAGTATTATAATCTATTAGTATTCTTTATATTGTTTTCTTTTTGAAAAGTTAGCAAATGGGGAAGTGAGTAGCTCCATCCTTTTAAATGGGCAGATTGTTGTGGGAGAAGTATTGATCACTTCCAATACGAAGAAACTGCGATGATGAATGCCATTAACAAAATATTAATAATACAAAATTACATGATTGAGAAGGGAGCACACTATGAGGTAGACCAACCTATATCTTCGCAAGAGGGTTGCATTTGGAGTAAACGTTGAAGGGGAATGTTGGAGATAGAAAATTGTAACTCAAATATTTGACATAAGGGTCGCCGAGGACATAAAAACCAACTCATGTGGTGATAGAATGATTGATTCCAAATATCGATTGATCGCTTTAAATTTGAATATATATGATCTCTTATACGTGTAATTCCTATAGCATTGTAGCATTATATTGCAGTAAAAGGTAATAAAGAAAAAGTAGAATGGGGAGTCAGAAAATATGAAAGTATTCCAAATTCCAAGCTTTTCATAAATATATTCTAATTACAAATTTGAGGGATTATCTACCACCAAAGCTTATTTAAATGGAAACTTACATATTTTAATTCCCAATTTTTCCCATGCAATACAATAATGAGTCAATTTGTTTGACATCATTCCCAATTTAAAATATATATATAGGTTTAATGGTTTAAATTTCTACACATCTTTTGGTGGTGTAAACAAATGCACAACCAAACCTTTCTATCAAATCGAGCCTGTGGAACCTCTCTATGGGTATTGAACCTGACAGAAAATTGAAACTCATTGAATGAGCTTGTCAACTCCACTACTAAACACATAAATTTATACAAAACCCAGCCGACAAATCTAGAGAGGTTTTACGGACAGATAGTAACTTCCTATGTAATTCCACCGACTATCGCCGACTCTCCCCCAATTATTGTCGACTCCCTGCCAACTATCTCTGTCATACATCAGTCGTGATTATTGTTCTAACACCTCCCCTTAATCATGACCTATACTTTAACTTTCCTATTGGTCTAAGTCTCAGCTAGGCTTACAACAAAAAAATTCATTTTTGCCTTTTTGCTAAAGCGTCCATGCCTGTTCATTTTCTAGTGCAGTTTCATCTTCACCTTTCTTGCTTTCCTTATGAGCTCCTTCAACCGCTCTTTTCTTACGTACTTAACATCAGAAACCTCTTCCAAATTGGGATGCAAGGCGACATCCTGAACAAGGTTAACCAATTCATGCTCTCCCCACTTTCCATTAGAAGGAACCTTGTAAAGTATGTGACCAAGTGGCACAAACTGATCTATTGGAACATCATCTACCAAAATGCACTCGTATTCAAACATGAGTGGTGTTTGAACAACATCCATGTATCCTCCACTGTCGCACCCACCTTGGAAGTAGATCCAACCAAATTTCTAACAATTGGGTTCTGGGAGAAGCAAGTTTTACTCTGACTCATTGCAGGATCATGTGGAATAGATTGCACCCCCTAATATTCATGGTCATCAATAAAACCATTATGTTTATCAAATAATTCTTCAGACTAAAAAATACTACTGAAATAAAAAAATATTACCTGGCCCAAAAATTACTCCCAAATGGGCTCTCTAAATTTGCATCATCAAAAAGATCACTATCAAACATTATTCCACTCATTGTACTCTAAAGAGACCAGTGTGCTTCTACGGGGCTCTCCATGCAATGGTCTCGATCGATCTGTGTATCTCTCACTCAACAAGACAACACAACTTGGGGCATGCTGATTCACCCAACCTTTTCACTCAACTAACAAAAATATGAAGACTCTTCATTTTGAAAGAGAGTGGATACACTGGATATCGATTGTCAGAAGATAGATCCTACAACTTCACACTTCAACAGATGGTGTTTTCATGATGGTCTTCCATGATAAGCGATGAATGATGACCCACCTCAATTAGCTCTAGTCACATGGTGCTCGATGATACCTCTAGAAAAGGTTGAAATTAATAGTATATGGTTGCAATGCAAAAGGTAACGGTGTTGCAACCTGTAGAGCTATAAAACGGGTCTCTTTCACCTCTAGTTACCTCACATTAATATGTCAATCCGGGATCGTCTGGTTATTTCAAAGGGTGTCTTAGTCTGAGGCTTAGCATTTGCTAGAGTAATGCTTGTAGTACAACTATTTAAAAGCTACGCAAATAAATTAATGCAAATCTACAACTTAACTACTTCAAAAGACCAAATCACACCAAGTATTGCATCAGCCAAAGCTTCGGCAGCAATAACCCATCCTTTCCATAACTGATGAGAATAGATCAGAGGTCTGGGAGCCAAATAGCATATGCTGGGCTCGCTACAGCCTGGGATCGTTCTTAATGATTAGAAATGAAACAGCAGATAAAGGAAATGGCAATGAAATAGAACAGCACATCAGCCAAGGGCTTGGTAGCAATAACACATCCCTTTCATAGCTGATGGGAGCAGATCAAAGGTCTGGGGACCAAGTAATAGATGCTGGGGTCAACTACAGCCTAAGTCTATCCTCAAGAAACATCAAATTAGCAATCTGGAAATGGAACAGCAAATTGAAATGGAATAGCAAATAAATAGAACAGCAAGTAAATGGAACAACAAGTAAATAGAACAGCAATCGAAATAAGCAATAACCAAGTTCTTCAAGCTGCAACTCTATTTAACCATGCCAATCAAAACACCAATCCCTCAATCTTATATGATGGAACAATACTATAAAACCTTAGAAACACAACATACTTAATCTGCTTCTGTTAAAACGCATATGATTGCATCTCATAATAAAGAATAGTCACATTCGATAACCATATGGAACAGACCTTTCCAGATGACTTGTTATAATGCAAAACATAATCGTGAAGAATTCTGTAATAGAGTAATAGTGTCCTGTAGAGATTAATCAATACTTAAAGAATTGGTAAAATAACATAGCATCGATATAAAGTTCAAGAACACGAAATGAGTTAATCACAATAGAACATGTAATAGAGTATTCTCAAAACACAGCAGATTACCAAATTACGTTTATGAACAAACCACACGGAAACCACGCGTAATAATACAAGAGCAAGTGTCCTCCAGGACCGGGCCCTTAGCCTCCAGGGGTACACCGCTTAAGATGGATCCAGGCTCAAAGATAAAAATTAAACAGGTCTGTATTAAAGCATGAAATAGAATTACAGGAACTCAAGTCTTCAACAGAACATAAAGATCATAGTCTTGATCTTTCTTAAAATAAATTACACACCCCCGTAGTCAACAGTGCTATCCCTTTTATAGGAGAAATGGCGGAGACATCTAGATACAGAAATAGGTAAACAACGATCCCTTAGGATCTAAGATCCTGAGGGATTCGCAGAATCATTAATGCTGCATTACTTCTTCCTTCTTTTGTTCCACACTGGTATCTCGACGTCCTTTCTTGGGTTGATCCGTTTTGATCTGGTTCGCTTCCGGTCTTCCGTCAAAGGGACAGCAGTTAGCTCGTCTTTATCTTTACTCTTGGAATGGCCACCTTCCACTTTTCCACCCTCCTGCACATAGAAACGACGATTATCAGTGCTTCTCATTAATCTCTCATGTTTCGTTATAAATTCTTATCATTATATAAGTTTCCCATGCAAAAGGCGTTTGAGTTTTCATGAAAAGATACCAAAATGACCATCGAAACATACCTTCCTTGGTACTCCACACACCCCCTAGCTTACCCTTTTTCATGGCCTCATGAAAACATTGTAGTTGACATGCAGAGCAGTGAGGGAGTAGGCTGGAGATGGAATCTCGTGTGGGGGCCTACATCCATGATGCGAAACTAGATGATCAAAGAAATGCCTTGTCTGGCCCTCGGGCATCTCATACAGGGCTTGGTATCCGGGTGCAGGATGCCAAATGATTGGACTCTGGAACCTATATCCTAACCAGGATGGCCCTGCCCTCAAAACAATTTCACCATAGAGGGGGAATCGGTTAGCAGCAAGCTTGAAATTTTCATACTTGAATGGCTCTCTGAGCTGAATGTTCGGATTAGATACTCGATATCGAAATTTAGCTGCTTCAATGGCAGGGTCTTTGATAGAAGCAAAGAACTCAAGCCCTTGTCGAATAATTGATTCATGCATGGGTCCTAGTGCTTCAATCACTCCTGGAGTCCTCATGAGATTTCTATGACTTTTCCATAACTGATCTGGGTCTCTAGGCTCAGCTCTTACCCATAGATCTAATCCGTTTTCTTGTCTCTGAAATGCATTGTAGGATTTAAGCCATTTAGTTTTATTGAATGCAAATGAAATGAATGCTTGTAATTGACTGTCTCCAACAAAAGGGCCAGGGTTCAGCTCGGTCTCTTGTTCTAGTACAAGGTTATGCAGTTAAAATTCACACAATAACCTTTGTACTTTTACCCCATAATGCTTACAGCAGTTTATAAAATCATCTATAGTGTTAATTTCTATGGGAACATCTGCCCTAACGGCCTTAATTTTCAATTGCAAGTATCTTTCCATTAGAAACATGGCATAATTTTTGGTAGGGGCTCTACATGCTAGGGCATCATTGTACAGAGCACACAAGGTATCCATTTGTTTAATAACTACATCTAATCTATGGGTTACCTTGGCAACTTTCTCTTGCTCCTTTCGCCATCCTTCGAAGGCTTGGCTTTCTGGCAGGTTGACGTTCCTTAACTGTTGCTATAATTCCTCATATTTTTTGCAGGCGACCGTTTGCTCCCTGACCTTTTCTGCTTCTTGTTGGGCCTGCTTCAAATGATGGTGAAGGGTTCTTGTTTTTCGCTCCTTTTTCCATGCATCCGTGGATGCTGGGAGTTTTACTTGGACTTTCTTATTACGTTGCTTTGAATTCATAACTCTTATTACTCCCGAAGGTGGTACCTCCGTCTGAACCACCTTATCATCTTTTTCAATTTTAACACGAACTCTAGCCCACTGCTGTTCCTTTTCAAATGGAACAGCAGTCTGTTCTTCAGTTTCAATTGGAACAACAGTTTGTCTTTCTACTTCATTAGGAACAACAGTTTGGCTTCTGTCAGGGTTTTGACTAGTGGAACAACTCCCGATCCTTCGCCTCTTGTTCTTACGGGGTCTTACTGGTGTGGCCGAACCTTTTCTTGTTAAGGTCCCTACCCCCCTTTGTCTTGCTTTTAGAAGCCTAATCTGCTGGCGAAGCCTGACTATCACATTTAACAGTGTCCCTTTTTCCTTTTGTAATTCCCTTATTTCCATTAACTTCTCAAAAAGAATAGCAAACTGTTTGTTGTGGGTTGGACTGTGGCCAATTTTCGGATTTTCTTTTTGAGGTGGCTGATCTGGGGTAAGAACCTTACTTGGCTCTATTGTTGCCTTCTGACTAGGAACAGGTTGTTCCTGCCTGATATTTTCTGTTTCCTTCTCATCATGGACGGGTGAAATTTCTACTTCTGCTTCTTCTGTATGCACTTCCTTGGGTGCATCTTTTTCCTGGGTTTCTTCTTCGGCTGGGAGGTTGGATGGACTCAGGGGCTTGGCATACTCACCCATATTGGCCAGAATATTGGCCAATTCATCTTCCCCTATCAGGTTCTGTACTGGGCTTCCTCCCTCCTGTTCCATTCCTTCCTCCTGCTCAACTTCTTCTTTCTCATCTCCTTCTTCTTCATCCTGTTCTTCTTCTCCTCCTGTTTCTGTTTCCGCTGACTGTTCTTCGTCTTCCTCTTCTGTTTCTGCCTCGGCGGACTGCTCTGTTTCTCTACTGTTTTCTTCTTCTGCCTCTATCCCTGTGGACTGCTCTACATCCTCGTTACTTTCTTCTTCTGTATATGTCTCCGCCGATTGCTCATCTATGATCTCTATTGCTTGGCTCGTGTGAGCCCGGGGTTTCTTCAGCTCTGCTTGTAACCCTGCAAGCCGTGCCGACTTTCTACGTTTTGCTGGTTGTTTAGATGTACCAGCGTCGGGTTGTTTCTCAAGTTGCTTTTCAGCTTACACTTTTGTGCAAGCGTCTTTCTTTCGTTTCTCAGGGAGTTGGGGTGTGCTATCAATTTGTTTTCATTTTTCTGGGCGTCCAGATGTGGTCGTCCCTTTATTAATAATATCAATTAATTCTTCCTAGCTGCTTTGCTACTTGGTAAGACTATGGTTTACTATCAATCGAAATAATCCATGGTGGCTAACCACAGATTCTTTGTCTTGTGCCTTTTTCATACTTCGTGCCACATCATGCAATAGCGAATTAAGCAATGCAGGTAAATTCACAGAACATTTTTGTTTTAAGACAGCTAGGAGTTTTAGATGTTGTGGTCTTACCACGTCTTTTATGCCCTCGCAAGTAATGTAGCTCTGGACAATTTTCGCCAATTCCGCCCATGACTCTCCTAATGTTGTTGGTAGCACCCCCTTTCCTTGAACTGTTAAACTCTGGCCCTCGTCCTGAAATATTTCCACAATCTTCTGTAGCCTTTCCTTCTTTATTGTCCATACTAGTCCTGTGGTTGGTAGTCTTGTGACTTTTGCTATTATATCGTCTGTGACCTCTATTCGTTTTCCTCTTATTGTGGAGTGTTCTTCCTGTAGATTCTGTAAAAATTCCTTCGCTACAGTTTCATTAGACTCCTTCAGGCGGTTGAGGTAGATCAACCATCTTGCTTTCTTCAAGATTCTTCGGGTTACAGCTGAAATAGTCAATTTTTGTGGTTCTCTGCGGACTGACCTTCCACCCACGGCTTCACTTGCAAATTCTCAAAGGAACAGCAGTTGTTCGTTAAGAAACAGAGAAGCTGGTGGCGTGTTTTTCGTTCAAATTCAAATGCAATGGCATATGCAATGGAGATAACTTCGAACAACGATTCATGCAGAAGAAAACAAAAATGGCAAATGATCATACTGTTGAGCCGTGCTACGCTCGAGTACAAGGTCTTCTCGAATAATGGGCTAACACGTATTCTGGGGAATGATGAGGCTACTTCCCCCCCCGCAATATGATAGGTTGTCCCAGCCGTCAAATAAAGGAGCAGTGTCTGCTTCTCCCACGAGGCCTTTATGGAACAGCTTATGAAAATATGCCATTTTGCCAAAAACAGCGTATTACTAAAATCGATGTAAAATGTTAGATCGTTTTTAATACATAAGCGACTGCGGTGAGTTGATGGATGTTCGGGAATAGACAGTTGCCATAATTAGTGAGTCTCATGCGGTCAATGTCACTAGCTCCGTCATGATTGGAGGTAATAAATGGTCATGCGGTATATGGTTGGATAATTAAATTATCACGTTATAAGATACAAAGGTTCTAATTTCCTTACCCATTGGTGTAAAGGTTACGACTTCAATACCATTAACAGAGCTCTGCTGCTGACAGGTATCCATAACCTTGGCAGAGTTGTTTATTTCACCCCGGGAAACATAGTCCTTTGTGTATGCGAGGAAGTGTTATGTAATGTCAAAACTGTACGCCACTATGCAGGCTTGGTAACCAGTTAGTCATAGTGCCATTCACGAGGAAGGAGCGGATAGTGGGAAAGTCGGCTCGTGGTGAGACCTCCTGTTCCAAGGGTTATTTATTTTATTTTGATATACCTCTTGGACCATTTCCCGGGTGTGGTGGCCCTAGTGGGAATGCCACTTCGCTTCCATCCTGATGATCATGGTAGGCCATCTCGTAATGAGACTCCCTATCCTGCAATTTGACAAAACTGCTTTGCTTATTTATTTTTTTCTTGATTTTAATAGAGAACCTTTCCTGTTTATACACAAAGGGTGGTTCAACACTCCTTAAGAGTAGGAATGGTGGAAGAAGTCTTAAAATCCCAATAGGAAGGTATAGACTCTTTGATCTTATTGACGAATGATAATCAAAATAGATAAAAGAATCAGCATGATAGAGATAACCAATAAAAATAGAGTTAGTGGAACAATGGCAACAAAAGGTGATAAATAAGCATATCTTTTCCTTACGTCCTTTCACCAATTTAGGGCAGTTACTTATAAGGATAGCGATTTGTGATTTACCGATTTTTGTATACTGTGCTTTTGTTTCCATCACATAAGTAGATAGATGTATTCAAAAAGACTAGAAAGACCATCAGCATTCCACATCCTTGAGAAGGAACAAGTTGTTTCAAATCTTATGAGTAGTGCTCTTTCAAGGAAGGGCACAAGCACAGTTGATCGTTTGGAGAAAGGAGCAGTGGGAATCATTGGTGCCATTCAGTAAAATCAAACAAGTGTCATTCATTTGGTAAAAGAGCGGCAGAAATCAAAACACACAAATGTTGTTCTTTTAAAGGAACAACAAAAATACTCATGTGTTGTTCCTTTTAGAAAAGGGACAACAAAAATCAGTAGTGCTGCTCCTTTTGGAAAAGGAACAACAAAAATCACAAGTGTTGTTCCTTTTGAAAAAGGAACAGCAAAAATCACAAGTGTTGTTCCT
>APFE030273364.1:52843-68846 GCA_000404065.3 Pinus taeda | reverse complement strand
ATCACATGCTTGGACAAATTTCTTTGCATCTTTAAAAATTGTGGGCCAATAATACCCTGTATGTAACACTTTATGTGCAGTCCTGCGATCAGCAAAATGTCCACCACATGGTTTGTCATGGCATGCTTTCAGTATATCAAAGATTTCATCTTGTCTAACGCACCTGTGTGAAACAAATAACCTCCAATCCAGGAAAATCTGGCACTTCGTTGGACAATCTGTTTCCGCTCATTAGGGGTTAGATGTTTTGGTAACTTACCTACTGCTAGGTAATTGGCGACATCAGCATACCAGGGTGTTTGAATAGCAACAAAAAAGAGATGCTCATCTAGAAACTGGTCTTCAACTGCTGTTGCATCGACTGGTTTTGGCATTCTTGAGAGGAAATCAGCTACCGGGTTTTCTTTGCCAGGTCGATCCTTGATTGTAATGTCAAACTCCTGCAATAAAATCAGCCATATGGTTATTCTTCCATTTGTGACAGGTTTACTCGCTAAATACTTTATAGCAGAATGATCTGTGTACAAGATAACGAGATATCCAGTGATGTAATGTCTGAATTTATTGATAGCATGTATAACAGCTAGAAATTCCTTTTCAGTTACAGTATAATTTAATTCAGCAGGGGATAGATTTTTGCTAATGTAATAAATGGCGTATGGTTTTCTATCCTCCTCCTAGCCAAGGACCACTCCAATGGCTGTATCTAAGGCATCAGATGATATTTGGAATGGCAAATCCCAGTTTGGTCTACGAAGGACTGGGGCTGTAGATACAAGCTTTTTCAGGTCATTGAAAGCACGTTCACATTTCTCTGTCCAAGGGAAATCAATATTACCAATTAGTGCATACAACGGTGCAGCAATACGTGAATAATGTTCTATAAATCTTCTGTAATAACCAGAGAATCCAAGAAAGCTACGCACCTCTGTTTGAGTAGTAGGAGTAGGAATAAGCAAAAGTATTTGGATTTTGGCTGGGTCTACCTGAATGTTGGCTGCTGAAATATAGTGTCCTAGAATAAGTCCTTCTGTCATCATCATGTAGCACTTTTCATGGCTTAGACAATGCCTGGTAGCTATACAGTGTTGTAGGACTTTTTCTAGTGTTTCCAATGCTAGATCAAACTCCTCTCCATATGGAGTGAAATCATCCATATATACTTCCAATCCTTCATTTATTAGATCTGCAAATATGCTAAGAATAGCCCTTTGGAATGTGGCAGGGGCATTACATAAACCAAAAGGTAAAACTTGGTAGGCAAACGTTCCCCAAGGACAAGTAAAAGTAGTTTTATCCTAATCTTCAGGGGCAATCTGTATTTGGTTATACCCACTGAAGCCGTCAAGAAAAGAAAAGAATTTCTTGCCTGCCAAAGTATCCAATACTTGATCTATGAATGGGAGAGGAAAGTGATCTTTCTGTGTTGCCTTGTTTAGTTCTCTATAGTCCACACAGATTCTCCACTTCCCATTCTTTTTCGGTACCACCACAAGCGGGGAAACCCATTTACTATCAGAGATAGGGTAGATAAAGTTAACATCTAAACGTTTTTGGAGCTCAGCTTTAACTACTTCTTTTAGATGAGGGTTTAGTCTTCTCTGAGGCTGTCTAACAGGGTTTGCATCATTTTCTATATAGATGTGATCTGTACACAATTGAGGATCAATTCCTTTCATATCGGGGTAATCCCATGCAAATGCATCTTTATATTTTGTTAAAATATGGATGAGTTTTGTTTCTTGTTCCGGTGTAAGATTGGCATTAATGTTTAAGGTATTCCCAGGTTTGATTTCTACTATTTTACTATGTGCAACTAAAGTGACAGGGATTGTATGGTTCTGCACATCTTTCATAGGTTCCTCTTCTACTTCGTTATCAAATGCTGCTTTTATCATATGACACTGGGTACGAGATGTGAGTTTAGTTTGACTAATAAAGTTACTGATGGCATCATCTTCTATTTGATTTTTGAACTCTAGGACCTCTTGTATAGTTAATGGAGATCTAATGTTGTCAGTAAGATATGATACAGGGTGCCTATTAGTTTTGACTATTGTGATGCTTGGCTGCGCTGGGGGATATAGTACTAAGTTCTTAATATCTGCCCCCTTAGTTATGATCATGTTTCCTTGCCGACAGCCTATATAGGCATCAGCGGTAGCGAGCCAAGGCCTTCCTAAGATCAATGGATGTCCATCTAGCCGGGTTTTAGGGTTTATTATTAGAAAATCAGTTGGGTATTCCTAGAAAACAACTGAGACCATAACATCATGCAATATGTCTTCTGGTCTAACCACAGATCGATCAGCCAATTCCAGCAAAGTTGAAGTGGCTTCTGCAGATGTAATTCCTAACTTTTGGCAAGTGGAAGTGGTCAATATATTAATTGCAGCTCCAAGATCAACTAAAGCATTGGTTAAGGCTTTTCCATAAATTTAAACAGTTACTATTGGGTTACCTGGGTCTTCATACTTAATAGGTGTTTCCTTTCCTGATAATAGGTCAGATAAAGTGCCGACTACTTGAACTCTTGGATTATCTATTACATTCCTGCTTGGTATTTTTATGCACAATTCCTTGATAGTTTTAGGGTATATCGGGATATCCTGAATGGCCTGAAGGAATGGGATTTTTATGTACAAATTTTGTAATTCTCCTAGAATGTCAAAATTAGGTTGCTGTATCGGTCGAGGTATGACTAAACATTCTGGGAACGGAGGAGAGGATGTAGTTGCTTGATTCTAAGTTTGTTCCCTGTTTTCATCCTCTTCTTGTGACAGTTGTTCTCTAGGTAACTGATCTTCAATATGAACTGTTTTGTTTCCCTCTGTTTGAATAATACGACCAGATCTTAGCTGCAGATCATTGCACTCCCTGAAATCGGGTCCTTCTTCTGGTGTTTCTAAAATTTGGAGTGCTTGGACCGGTCTGTTATTTGGATTGGGATTGGGTTGGGCTGGGAGTTGGGGTCTGAGATTAGATTGGGGGTTTTGCTGTAAAGTTGGCAGTGTAGGTTGAGGGAAAGGAATGTTTCCCACTGGCTGTTGTGTTGGTCTCTGCCAGTTATTCTGCCAGACTGAACTTTGTGAAGTGGGGGGAGTCCATTGTGGAGGATATGGGTTGTTCTGCCAGTATGGTGGGGGATAAGGAGGATTCGACCAGCCAGATTGGCTTGTCTGATTTAGCCACGGTTTGCAGAAGGGTACGACTGTGATGACCAATTTGGAAATGGGGGTTGAAACTAGCTTTGCCATGTATTATACTGTTGAGTATTGTACTGCGGATACTATAAGGAAGAAGCTGGGTCCGAAAACATACCAGTTTGTCGCGGCTGCCACTGACGACGCTGGTTAAGTAGATATACTACCTCTGGTTCTTCTTCTACTTCCTTATATACCGCTTTCAGTCCAGGTAATGAGGGACAATTTTCCGTAGAGTGATCCCTTGTACAAATGGCGCATTTCTAAATTGTATCTAATGGACACTCCTTATGGCTATGCTTCTTCCTGCACCTGAGGCAGAAGATTTCTAAATTCTGTTCTACCTCCATTTGTTTCTGCTTAGCCTGCAAAATGTCCAATTGTGTAGTCAGTGTTCCTAGTATATCAGTTTTAAAATTTTCAAATAAATTCCCAATTTCCACATGTGTTACTCCTTCTGATGAAATTTTGTTTTCCTGTGTAAATCGATCATGTTCTTCTAATTTGATTCGTGTACTGCATCTCAAACTCCTGATACATAAATCAATTATTTCAGCAAAACTTTCCTGATATATATCCCCTTTCCCCATAATGTTTAATGTTTCAATCCACTGTTCCTTCGTGCCCCTTATCAATGCTGTTTTCAACACATTATGAGGTAAAGGCAATGATGCATAAGGGGATCTCTATAGATTATACTGGAAACGTTCCACGTATTCTTCTAATGTTTCATTTGGTCTAGCTATCATCTGAAATATTTCATCTTTTAATTCTCTAGACCTACAGTAATCTTGATATTTCTTTAGGAAATATTCTTTCATTTGTTCCCAGTTATTTATAACTCCACCACCTAATCCCATAAACCATCTTAAAGTTGCCCCTTTCAAAGTGGAGGGGAACAATTTTAGTTTATGGGGGTCAGTGGTGTAATCATATCCGCTGCATAGCACATCAAATTCGAATAAGAATGCACCGGGGTCCTCTGATGTAAGTCCGTGAAATGTAGGAATGTGTTGAAGGAGGATTTCTTTCATAGGAGCATTTGTTGTGGAATCCACTATGGGGTATTGTAATGTAGAGGTTTGGGTGTTTGGCAGATTTTGAGCCATTGGGTCAAATATATGCCAATAACCTTCCGGAAGATCTAAGAGGGTATTCCTAGGTTGAGGAGGAATGTTTTTAACAGGAACAGTTTTAATAGCACTTCCTCTATCTGGAATTTTCGTCTCAGAAAATAGGGTGTCTTCAATAATAATTTTTACCGCGCTCCCCTTGTTTGGGCTATTTAATGGCTGAGTTATCCTAGGAGGAGATCTTGGCTCTCCAATTTCCCCTGTTTCCCCTTCTCCTTCACAAAGATTACTTAGATTCCCTTCCTACAGTCGTTTTGGAATAGAATTTTCAATTTCTTGAAAGTCCTGCTCGTCAATTTGACTATGCACCTCAGCGAAGGCTTTAGATGGTGAGCCTGAGGCCTGAAGGGAACTAGTAGGTTGTTTGGAAGTAACTTTCCTCGGTCCTACTAAAGGCTGAGATACGGATTTATTATAGATTTCGTCTATGTATGTTGATCGACCAAGGGTCAGCGGTCCCTTAGCTTTTTCTGGTTTTGGTAACGGTTTGAGATTTTTCTCTGGCTTTTTCTGCTTAGTCATGCACTCAATTTAACTACCAAGTTTTAAGCAGATAACAACCAATCTGTAGGAAAGCGGGCAAAGGAGCAGGGCTTTTACATGCTCCGCACGTAGGTTCTTACCTTCCGTTTTCAAAACCCAATTCTTCCCTATCAGGTTCGTACACTACTCTGAAAAAGACAAATGGCTACACTCCTTCCCCGACAACGGTGCCAAAATGTAGAGCTATAAAAAGGGTCTCTTTCACCTCTAGTTACCTCACATTAATATGTCAATTTGGGATCGTCTGGTTATTTCAAAGGGTGTCTCAGTCTGAGGCTTAGCATTTGCCAGAGTAATGCTTGTAGTACAACTATTTAAAAGCTACGCAAGTAAATTAATGCAAATCTACAACTTAACTACTTCAAAAGACCAAATCACACCAAGTATTGCATCAGGCAAAGCTTCGGCAGCAATAACCCATCCTTTCCGTAACTGATGAGAATAGATCAGAGGTCTGGGAGCCAAATATCAGATGCTGGGCTCGCTACAGCCTGGGATCGTTCTTAATGATTAGAAATGAAACAACAGATAAAGAAAATGGCAATGAAATAGAACAGCACATCAGCCAAGGGCTTGGTAACAGTAACACATCCCTTTCATAGTTGATGGGAGCAGATCAGAGAAGTAACAGATGCTGGGGTCCACTACAGCCTAAGTCTGTCCTCAAGAAACAACAAATTAGCAATCTGGAAATGGAACAACAAATTGAAATGGAACAACAAATAAATGGAGCAACAAGTAAATGGAACAACAAGTAAATGGAACAACAATCGAAATAAGCAATAACCAAGTTCTTCAAGCTGCAACTCTATTTAACCATGCCAATCAAAACACCAATCCCTCAATCTTATATGATCGAACAATACTATAAAACCTTAGAAACACAACATACTTAATATGCTTCTGTTAAAACGCATACAATTGCATCTCATAATAAAGAATAGTCACATTCGATAACCATATGGAATAGACCTTTCCAGATGACTTGTTATAATGCAAAACACAATCGTGAAGAATTATGTAATAGAGTAATAGTGTCCTGTAGAGATTAATCAATACTTAAATAATTGGTAAAATAACATAGCATCGATATAAAGTTCAAGAACACGAAATGAGTTAATCACAACAAAACATGTAATAGAGTATTCTCAAAACACAGCAGATTACCAGATTACGTTTATGAACAAACCACATGGAAACCACGTGTAATAATACAAGAGCAAGTGTCCTTTAGGGTCGGGCCCTTAGCCTCCAGGGGTACACCGCTTAAGATGGATCCAGGCTCAAAGATAAAAAGTAAACAGGTCTGTATTAAAGCATGCAATAGAATTACAGGAACTCAAGTCTTCAACAGAACATAAAGGTCATAATCCTGATCTTTCTTAAAAGAAATTACACACCCCCGTATCCAATAGTGCTATCCCTTTTATAGGAGAAATGGCGGAGACATCTAGATACAGAAATAGGTAAACAATAATCCCTTAGGATCTAAGATCCTGAGGGATTCGTAGAATCATTAATGCTGCGTTACTTCTTCCATCTTTTGTTCTGCGCTGGTATCTCCGCGTCCTTTCTTGGGTTGATCCGTTTTGAGCTGGTTCGCTTTCGGTCTTCCGTCAAAGGGACAGTTAGCTCGTCTTTATCTTTGCTCTTGGAATGGCCACCTTCCACTTTTCCACCCTCCTACACATAGAAACGACGATTATCAGTGCTTCTCATTAATCTCTCATGTTTCGTTATAAATTCTTATCATTATCTAAGTTTCCCATGCAAAAGACTTTTGAGTTTTCATGAAAAGATACCGAAATGACCATCGAAACATACCTTCCTTGGTACTCCACACAGCCCCAAGCAGGTTGACTAATTCACACACAAGTCCGTTGCAACCTCTTCACACTATAGGAAACTTCACCAACTAGCGCATACACGTTGATACTCGTCCAAGTGGCACACAATCCAACACTTCAGAGAATAAAATTTACACATATTCTTCTCCACTACTTCTTGAGCATAAAAATCTCAATATGAAAATATTTGCTCAATGTGATGCTAACACTCAGCCTCAAGCAACAATTTTCCACTCAGCCTCATCCAACCAGCTCACCTGAGCTCTATCTTCTCACAGCTCATCTGAGCTCTGATACCATGCCCTTGAGGAATTTTTATTTTTAAATAAATGAGTGCACAAGATTTGATTTTAAGAGAATATTTTTGGTCTAATACATCACCCAAAAGATAATATGAAAATAAATTGAACAAGTTTTTAGTTTCAAATCAAAGAATAACCAATTTAATTTAAAAATTAGCACAACGACATTAAAAATATTAATGTTGCTGATATATGCCAAAGGCTTCATTTTTATCTACCAACCATTGATAAATATATAATATTTTGTTTTTGTAAGTCAACACTCTATTCATTCAAAAAAACATATACATTTGATGCTTCAAAAAACATGTGGTCTCACCTCGACCAGGTTTGTTGACCAAAGTCTGCATAAGATAGCAAAAATACAAAAACAATACTCATAAAAGTGTCCACAAATGAGAGAATAACCCACCTGCATCATGGAATTTTCCACTAACCAGGTGTTCCCACAACAGCTGACAGTGCGACCCCATTAGCTGGCCTAAATTATTTCCCTCCCATCTAACAGACTGGCCTCCCAGAACCCCACCTACTCCAACACTCGCTAGAAGCATCTTTACTTTGCTCGGCAGCCTGCCCTACAACTAGGTTCACACGCTTGAAGCCAAGGGAGTCAGCTTGACCGTCATCGCTAACACCACCTTCGCTATCCGTGCCACACTAGTCACTCCACTATACACTATCAACTACCAGGAGGATGATAGTTCTCCATAATCTTGGTGTCTTCCATTCACAACCCTCTCCATGGAATTTCTAGCTTTTACAAAGACGTTCCTTGCCACAAATTAGCCAGAAATAACATTTATCTTCCCCCAGCACTTGCCAACCCAGTCCCACCCCACAAGGCCCAAGAAAAACTAGAAGTTGGAATTTGTTATATGCATCAAACCACAATTCTCCAAATAAAATCCATAAGCCACCAATTATGTCATGCCTCTGAAGCCGCGTTTGTCATCAAGCAGGAAACTAGCTGTATCTCCACCATTAGACCTAAGCATTGAAAGGAATTTCAATATCCTCCCTCATCTCGCTTATCAATTCATCAACACTTCCCCTTCCCAAAGCGCCTTGAATACTCACATGACCTAGATCGAATGTTCATGTACGTCATTCCCTCCACCGTATATGGAGAGGTGACTAGGAGGTACGACCCTCTCCAGTGGCCCTTTTGTCACTCTTCATGAGGCTTGATGGTCACATTATTCTCTGTACCCACCCCCATTGGGGAGATAAATATATGATATTAAAAAAACTATTACAACAAAATTAATAGTGTTATTATTATTATAATTAATAATTAATAAAAAATTATTACAATAATTTTAAAATAATAATAATTATTATTAACAATATAATTAATATTGCTACTATTATCAATTATTATTATTATTAAATATTTAAAAATAATAATAAAATTTTTTAAATTAAATAATATTAAATAATTAAATAATAATAGTAACAATAATCTTGTAAACTAAAAATATTAATTAATAAATAATTTTATCAATATTAATAAAAATCAATGAATAATAATGGTATTATATAAAAAATAACAAAATAATCTCTCACAAAGTCGCATTGGAACCATGTTGACGCATGATTAATATTATAAATGTTTTAAATAATATTATATCCTAGGTATATGAACCCTTATATTTATAAACCCAATGGATCGATATTATTAACCAAGGGATTAACTCTATAACCCCAAGGTATTATAAACCCAAGGGAATAATATTAAACCCAAGGTATATTAACCTTAAGATAAATATTATAAACTCTAAAATAGACATGGTTGACCACAATTTATATTCATATTGGCACAATCTTTGTCAAGATGTGAAGTTGGACTATGGTTGACAATGTTTGATTTTCATATTGAGATAATGTTTCTCACAATGCAACATTGGACAGTGGTTGGCAATGGTAGATTTTTTTATTGAGATAATTTTTGTCACAATGTGACATTGGACCATGGTTGACCATGGTTTTCGCAATGTGATGTTGGACCAAGAGACAATATTTTTCACAATGTGATCATGTTTATTGACCATGGTTGACCATGATTGACCGCAATTAACAATTGTTGGTTTTGATATTGAGACAATATTTTTCACAAAGCAGCATTGGAACATGGTTGACCATCGTTGATTTCCATATTTAGAAAATAGCTTTCATAATGTAACATTGGACCATGGTTTAACATGATTGATTTTAATGTCAAGACAATATTTGTCACAATCCAATGTTGGACCATGGTTGAGCATGGTTTATTTTCATATTAAGACAATCTTTGTCACAATGCGATATTGGACCATGGTTAACCACGGTTGACCATGATTGGTTTTCATTCTGAGAAAATCCTATGATACACCCTCAGATAAATATTATAAGCCAAGGTATAAAAACCCTATGATAAATATTATAAACACTAAAATAAACATGGTTAACCATGATTGATTTACATATTTAGACAATATTTGTCACAATATGACAGTAAACTATGGTTCACCCTTGGGTTTATAATACCTTAAGTTTTTATAATTAATCCCTTTGGTTTATTATTCCCTTGGGATTTTAGTATATCCCATTGGTTTATAATATCAATCCCTTGGATATATTAATCTAAGGGTTCATATTCCTATGGTATAATAATATTCATAGAGTTTATAATATAAATCACTTGGGCATATTAATCGAAGGGTTCATATTCCTAGGGTATAATATTATTCATATGGTTTATAATATTAATGTCTTAGGTTCAATATAAATCATGGTCAAAGAAGGGTTTATATACCTTGGATTTATAATATTGATACCATGGGTTTAATAGTATTCCCTTTGGTTTATAATACCTTGGGGTTTTAGTATTAACCCCTTGGGTTTGTTATTCCATTGGATTTATAATATCAATCCCTTGGGTTTATTAATCTAAGGGTTCATATTCGTAGGGTATAATATTATTCATAGGATTTATAGTATTAATCCTAGGATTCAATATCCAATTGGTTTATAATCGTGGTCAACCATTTTCAACGAACTTTATTTTATTGTTTATAATATCAATCTTAGGGTTAATATTCTAAAACACCAAGGTATTACAAACCCAAAGGAATAATATTAAACCCAAGGAATGAATATTATAAACCCAAGGTATATAAATCCTAAGATAAATATTATAAACCAAAGAGAATAAAAAACCCAAGGGATTATTTCTAAAATCCCAAGGGATTATAGACCCAAGGGATAAATATTATAAACCCTGAAGTAAACATGGTCAACCATGGTTGATTTTCATATTGACACAATATTTGTCACAATGCGAAGTTGGTCCATGGTTGACCATGTTTGATTTTCATATTAAGACAAACTTTTTCAGAATGTGAAGTTGGACAATGGCTGACCATGGTTGACCATGATTAACCATTGTTTATTTCCATATTGAGATAATCTTCGTCACAATGTGACGTTGGAACATGGTTGACCATAGTTGATTTCCATATTGAGACATTCTTTTCACAATGCAACATTAGAACATGGTTGACCATGATTTATTTTAATTTCGAGACAATCCTTTTGACAATGTGATGTTGGACCATTGTTGAGCATGGTAGATTTTCATATTAAAAGAATTTTTGTCACAATGTGACATTGGACCATGTTTAACGATGGTTGACCATGATTGATTTTCATACTGAGGACATCATATGATAAAACCTCAAATAAATATTATAAACCAAGGTATATAAATCATATGATAAATATTATAAACGCTAGAATAAACATGGTGGACCATTATTGATTTACATATTGAGACAATTTTTGTCGAAATACAACGTTGAACCATGGTTCACCCTTAGCTTTATAATACCTTGGGGTTTTGGAATTAATCCCTTAGTTTCATAATATCAATCCCTTGGTTTTATCAATCTAAGGGTTAATCCCTTGGGTTTAATATTATTCCTTTGGGTTATATTCCCTTGGATTTTTAGTATTAATGTCTTAGGTTTATTATTCCCTTGGTTCTATAATATCAATCCCTTGGGTATATTAATCAAAGGGTTCATATTCCTAGGGTATAATAGTATTTATAGAGTTTATAATATCAATCCATTTGGTATATTAATATAAGGATTCATATTCTTAAGATATAATATTATTCATAGGGTTTATAATATTAAACCCTTAGGTTCAATATAAATCATAGTCAACCAAGGGTTTTTACAGCTTGGATCTATAATATAACTCCCTTGGGTTTAATATTATTCCCTTGGGTTTATAATACCTTGGAGTTTTAGTATTAACCCTTTGGCTTTATTATTCTCTTTAATTTATAATATCAATCTCTTCATTTTATTTATCTAAGTGTTCATATTCCTAGGGTATAATATTATTCATAGGGTTTATAATATTAGTCCTAGCATTTAATATCCATTAAGTTTATAATCATGGTCAACCATATTTATTTTAAGGTTTATAATATTTATCTTAGGGTTTATATTTGTTGGGTTTATAATATTAATTCCTTGGGTTTAATATTATTCCATTGAGTTTATAATCGCTTGGGTTTAAAATTAAAAGCTGAAGGAATTATAAACCCTAGGGAATAATAGTAAACCATATGGATTAATATTAATCCCTTTTATTTAATATTAGTCCCTTGAATTTATTATTTCGTCATCCCAAAGAAAACAAGTCTCATACACCATCTATTATCCAATTATCACAATACAAAATAATTCCATACACCAATTTAATGTTTGATTAATTATTACCCTTAAAAATATATTATTGTTATTAATATTAAATTTATACTTTCTTTCCTTGTGAATATTATTATATTATCTTTTATATTTTACATTAAAAATTATAAGAAATAAACACTTAAATTCTTCTCTCAAAAGAAAACAGAGTTAAAGTTCGAGACAATTCTTGAGTAATTAATACCATTAAGATATGTTAAAGGTTATGGATTATGGAAAATCTCATGTATTTTATATGTGCTTTGAATATTGATTCTCTGCATTTTGATATTTTAAATAAAGAATTATAAGAAATAAACCCTTAAATGCTCCGCTGGAAAAAAAATTGAGTTATAATGGTAGACAATTCCAAAGTAATTAATTTATTTTATGCACTTTGGAGGTTCTGAAGTATGGAATATCCCATCTCTTTGAAAATTTTGATGGATTAATTATTTAATGACAATATACTTAAAAAAAACCATTAAACATAGACACCATTTCACATAGAGAAAACAAGGAGCACCCCAACCTTTTTATGAGGAAACTAACTAGCCAACATCAACTCATATCTTACCAATCTAACAACCAAAAGAGAGACATGATAATTCCAACCGATCACGTAATGGATTTGACCTTTTATGGAAGCTAAGTTGGAAAATAAACTTCAATGATAAGAACCTTAAAAAGGTTTCATGCAGCCATAGTGGCCTCTAATGTGCTCAAGAACGCATAATAATAGACCGCTTTGAATAAAAATATCAGAAGTCATATGCATGTGATAGACATAGTTCAATGCGAAACAAAAAGACACATACATCTCAAGAAGATATAATGACAAAACTTGTTCAGCAGTGGCCCAAACATAGCTCCAAACCTAAGGTATGTGATAGCTTTATGTACATAATCCCCATCATACATGAATGCAATGCGATAACAAAATTTCATCGGGGAAATCAAATTTCACGTGAGTTAATCTGTATACCTATTACTTCATAGAATGTATAATTGCATTGCAATGATATATAAATAAAGTGAAGGATATACAGATGTGTCTATTACTAGGAAAAAATAATGGGGAGATCTAAAGGATTGAGGATAAGCGTAAATGGGAGTGTCGCATTCCTATCACACTATAATAAGTAGGTCAACCACCAACATTCGTAGAGTTCATATTTTAAATTGGTATCCACGAACATTGTTACGCGAACTCCCAGAGGAAAATCTGTTAAACAAATAAAAAAATGAGAGATAAAGCTTTTGACTAAAACCTACGATGTGACTTGGAAAAGGAAACTCAAATAAGAGACAAGAAAACAAGAAAATATATTTTATGCCCAAACTAACAAGCTAAGAAATAATAAATATGAATAAATAATAACCTACAAAGTAATGAAAGATATTGCTTATAACCCTACATCACATGGAATATTGCTTCTCTATTTCTTGAAGCCAACTCTCCCACACATATCATTTATATATATTAGAAGATGAGATAGATGATATGATAACAAACATATGGAAAGGGCTAGAGCTGAAGGAACACCATGAAAAAGAACTCACAAAACATACATAAAATCTGTTGTTAACATCAATATAGAAAGTCATAACTGCAAAAAGATTCATAATACAGAGATGTCTCTCCTTGAACTTGACGATGGGCTGCTTGTACCTTATTAAAGGAGAAATACAACAGATAACTCATAGAATAGATAAGTAATTCAAAATTAAGCACTTTCCTCTTTAATCTAATCTATATATTCAGGACCCTGTACGGAGTTCTACAAACAACTTTGCGAACATACCGGGTGAAGTTATTTGCAGAAGATGCCCATCTACGTCAGGTATGTGCATTGAATTCTTCTCTCCTCCAGGGTTGCACTACTTGTAATATGGCATGCTCAATAAAATCGCTATGGCCTTTTTAGTGTGGATGATACTACATAGGGTCTTCACATTGCATAAGATATTTCTCACATCACTCTGCAAGATGATTTTTGCAGCCACGACTGCGAATTTAGGCATCATATTCATCATTTTTACACTGAATTCCTTTACCAGAGAGGGCTCATCCACGCCAACTAATAGAGGAACAAATCCTGAAACCCGTGCTGAATAGTTCGATTTCATTGCATTGAAAATTACATCGATGTCTACATATTGAAATCCTCCTTCATAAGATCCAACGTTTAAATACTTGAAGAAACAACAATATCAAGCCTGTGCATAAGTTGAATACAGAGAGAAAAGAGGAATATCTATGGGGATTACAGCTTAAATTATTTTACCTATGATCTATTACCTTGGTGAGCCACATCGTAAGATTAATCTTTCAAGAAATATTGGATTTTAATGGAGGAAAGGCAGCCCACCATAGTAGAAACTGAATTACCTACGTAAATTCTCTTGTGAGCTTCAAGCTGATCTAAAATGGATAGGAGGTCATCCACATAAGAAGAGAGTGAATGCATATATTGTTTGAAGTATAAATGCTTGGGATTGACCCTACCAAAGAATATTATATCAAATACAACATATTTAAATGTTCACAAAGAGCTAAAGAAGTTTAAAATCATGGACAAAATGTGTTTCATCAATAAGTCACAATTTTTTTTTCTACTTTGCACAATGATATTGATCAACTAATTAAGGGAATTGTCACGAAGAGCTTCTTCCATTATTGTCATGCATTAAATTGAGGTGAAAAAATATCTTTGAGAGAGGCTCTCTCTCGTATCGAATTGCGGAATGTACCCTTCTTTCATAGAAAATGGCCAAATAATGAGCGACGCTATTGGAAAACATGATTTTCATGATTGGGGATTTCATATTGAATTCTGCAACTTGCAAGGCTTCTCCCCCCACTTTCAGAACAAACGACGACAAAAGGTGAAGCACTATTGAAAAACATGATTTGCATTGTAATGGCCTCTGTTTATGGTTTTCTTGCAGTGATTGGATCACGGGCACAAGCTCGACATTATCTAATCATATGATTTTCACGATTGGGGATCTCGTGTCGAATTTAGCAACATACAAGGCTTCGCCCCCTACTTTCACAAGGAATTTCCAGAGAAGGTGGAGCCTTGTTGACAAAGGTAATGTGATGCAGGCGCTATGGACCAATGCAATTCCATCGTCCACGTTCGTAGGCACGATCGAATTGATTCATTTTCACAATGTAACGCAGTACGCGCCCTCCTCGAAATCACAATTTTGGATGTGATATTCAGACAAAGAATATTAGCTGAAGAATCAATTTTAAAATTCAACGTAACCTCATCCACTTGAGGCCGAAATAGGAAGCCTTCGGCTAATTATTTATTTTTCCACAGTTTAAAAACCATTGCTCCACTCGCATGTCAATGGTTGAGTTGGTATCCAAGCATCATCGTGTAGTGCTCGTTTGTTTTTGAATTATGAGCACAATCACATTAATAAATGTAGTTGATATACCTTAAAAAGTACATCAATCACATGCACAACCACATTAGTAAATGTGATTGATATACACCAAAAACATATGCATATAATTATTATTATGATTATTATCATAAATCAATATTAATACTATTATTAATTAATATTATATTTTAAATAATATTATTAAAATTAATATTTGTTATTATTAATAAATCAATAATATTATAAATTAACAATTAAATTAATCATTATTAATTAAAAATAGTAAAATAAACTAATTATCTATTTATTCATAATTAATAATTTGTTATTAAAATTTAATAATTAAAAGTCATTAATAGTTCATAAATAATGAAAAAAAATATTTATTTTATTTAATTATTATTATTAAAAGAAACATGTTTGATTTTCATATTGAGACAATCTTTGCCACAATGTGACACTGTTTGAACATGATTATAAATCCAAGATATTTATATTAAACCCTAGGATTAATATTATAAACTTTACGAATAATATTAAACCTTAGGAGTATCAACCCTTAGATAGATAAACCCAATTATTATTATTAAAATAAACCTGTTTGATTTTCATATTGAGACAATCTTTGTCACAATGTGACATTGTTTGATCATGATTATAAACACAAGATATTTATATTAAACCCAACGATTAATATTATAAACCTTACCAGTAATATTAAACTTAGGAGTATCAATCCTTAGATAGATAAACCCAAGGGATTGATATTATAAACACAAAGTATATAAACCCTAAGATAAATATTATAAACCTGGAGAATGATAAACC
>APFE030273364.1:0-41451 GCA_000404065.3 Pinus taeda | reverse complement strand
AATTAATTATTAATTAATGAATTTCATTAATAACCGCAACCGTTTCGTGGTATCTTGTTTTATATCTCACATAATTCAAAATCTTTAAAACTTATCCTAGATCTAGCAGTACTTTACTAGTGCCTTATATGTCCCCAAATCTTAGAGTCAATAATCACAACTTGAAAAATAAAAAACGTTGGACGTGAATATCTCCAATTTTGATTGTTGGCTAAATATTTTGCTTGTTTGTAATTTCGAAGATAATTATAAGGAAATCATAAACACAACTACTATAAAAGAATGCTAGCTTTAACAAAGCTTAATCAATTTAAGTTATTCCATTCCACAAAGAATGTCATCTTCCAGCATGCTTATAGCTTACTTTTCCATTAGGGTAAGGGAATTTTGCATATCATACCACAGAGCCTATGGTTAGTTTCAACCGTGTAGAACTAAATGTCTCTTAATAAACAATGAGATCAAATAAGGAAAGAGGAAACAATCAAACTAAAATCAAGAAGAAAAATATGAGGGAAAATAAATATAAATTTTCTTGAATGGATACCATTGAGAAATTAATTAGAAAGAAACGAAATGATCATCAACGTCTCTCCAACTTACTTAAAAGGCATTGAAAGAGCTGAAATAAAAATAATCGATACTGGGATAGGAATTGCTGCCATGGAGTTATTTACCTCCTATTCAATTATTGAATCAACGAAACAATGGATTAATGGCTGTCAGATATTTTTCTTCTTGATGCATATTCATATCCAAATAATAAAGAAAATTACCGAGAACCAACAAATGCTTATTCACTTGGGATATCAACGTCCATCCCAAACCCTCGTAATCTAGTACTACTCTGTCTCTAGGGTAAGGGCGTTCTCCATAAGGTTAGAACTCACAAAGAAAGACCAGGCATAACTAAATGGTCTCTTAAATAAACAAAATTTCAATGGCCTCTTACTATCGTGGAGGAAAGAACTAACACCATTAATGGTTACACAATGAATAATCCCAGTGACAATGGAGCATAAGACAAGAAAATTGAAACAAAAGAATATGTACATTGTATATTTCGTACAAGTGCAAAGTGACCTGTGGTGTTGCTACATGTCAAATGGAAGGCTGGTTCTGAATCCATGTCTGTCAGAGCGAGCATTCACTCTCATTCGATTTTGCAGAGACCCAACAGAGGAGAGAATGGTGAAAAGGACCCGCGCTGAGGTATTTTCTGAAGAGAGAAGAAGAAGGAGAAGAAAATTTCCAGGGGCATTTCCATGGGTCAGCTGGAATTAGCTGTGGTTACAAGAGGCGTAGGAGCAGCCTTGTATGTGATAATGCTAAGGGACCTCTGTTCATCCACCCGGGGGTCGATTAGAAACCCCTTCGGCGAACCAGTTTTCAAAAACAAATGAAGGGCAGGTCTCCAAAATGGCTAAGCAGTTTTCAAAAAGAAAATTTCAGAAACGAAAACAATAAAAACCCATGCCCAAGTAGAGCAAGCGGGACGGTTCCATCGTCCCTTCCATCGGTCTATTTTCTCAGATCAACTAAGTTGCTAGTCATATGTCAGTATTACCATTAGTTTATATATCTATAATAATCAATAAATAGAAGATTAATTGATATTTGTCCAATTAAGTTAAATTTATTTATTAGGTTCAACCTATTATTTTATTTTATTTTATAGAAGTGTTTTATATTTTTATTTATTTTGTAGAAGTGTTTTATATTTTATAAGGTAAGTATTTATTTTAATTATTTATTTTGGGATTAATCACATTGTTAGGATCTGGTTAGTGTTTCTAACTAATTAATGTGGTTCATCTTTGTCTTGAGAATGAACCATATTAGTTGTGGTTTAACATTGTTATGAGGATGAACTACATTAATTGGTTCCAAAGGTCTACCAAATTCTAACCATGTGATTAATGCAAAAAACTGATATAGATCACAAAAGTCTTAAATCTAATATTTATTTTCTTTTATAATTATATAAAAATAAAAAAATTTCACCTAATTTTTTTAGCATCCTTTGTTTTCCCACTTACAGAATTAAAAAATTTCATTTTCATTTCTAAAATATGTCTTATTATACATCCAAATAAAATAAACCATACAGAGTACATCAATTATTAATGTAATTATGATAAATATATTTGTGTTCCTATTACTTTCGGAATTCAAATCCTTTCTGAAAATATCACATGGTACAGAGATAGTGTACATATATTTTTAAAACATTATTCATTACCGAAAAGGGCACACATAGTTGAGTTATCTGATATCATTGATTCTCAAAGTGTAAATTATTGTTAACAGCATTGTATGATATCGACACAAATACTTATTAATAACATTAACTTTTAGTAAAACGAGATACATTCAACTCATTTGAGGACGAAAATAGAAAAGTAGTATAACCAGCTCACCGCAAAAGAGCTGCTGCTGCCCACTACATTTCATACGACGGTAGAAAATAGTTTTCAAAAACAGCGGGGAGAAAGCATGTAGAAGTAAACGTTAGGGATGAAACATAGTATAAGGAAATGGGTGGATCAGGAATTTTTGTAGAAGAAAGGAAATGGGTGGATGAGGAATTTTTGTAGAAGAAAGGAAATGGACGTATAATCAAGCAGGTGCAGCACATTGTTCCCGAGCAAATCCGACTTGAGAATTGGGAACATCGATAACGACACGCCAATTCCGCTGTTGAACATTTCCTATGATGGAACGAGAATCAGTGCGAGAGAAGGCCAAGCAAGAGAGCCCCGATTCGACTTTCAACAGAACATTTTCATTCGGCAAAAGAAGGTCGACATTGTTATCCAAGTGCAGTGTTATGGTGGGAATGTCGACTGAAGACGAAGAAGAAGAGAAGTCATAGCAAGTATCCAATTCGTTAATGGGTATCGGCTGCAAGTTAGGGAGCTGCCCCTGAAAAGCGCCTCTGAGAGCCGTATAAACAGAATCAACGAGATACGTGATCGCTGTCCCCGAGTGGAGGATCGTTCCTTCACCACTACCAATATTTGTTGCCGGCACTGAGATCCTTGTATCGCCAACGCTGATTCCCATCAAGTTCACGAAATAGAACGTCGGGTTTGAGGGATCTTTTATCAATGTGGTGAATTTCAAACCAGGAGTGTTCAGGGCAGCTTCCTTCCCAAGCACAAAGGATCCCGAAGATGCAGATGAGCTGGGAAGACAGTAAGAAAACATTCCGCCAAATAATTCGCTAGTGGACGGATGATTCAACAAAGAAAGTGATCCGCCCCCCAATCCCATCAATCCCGGTTGCGTCGATGTATAGTCGCCTAGCGAATCTGCACAGCCGAATGAGAAATACGGAACATATTGATAGCCGAGGATGATAGCATCCGTAGCAAGTAAAGCGTCCGCCTCTGTGTTATCTCCACGCGAAAATTCGAATTGACATCTCAAATTTTCCCCGCAATTGCTACCAGAAATTTGCTGACATGACTGAGAATTGCAGGCCACAGCTTCATATGAGGACGATCTTGCGGGGTCGAAAATTGGAGCAGTCGACTGGCAGCTTTCGCACTGTTCGCATGGAATCAAAGCAACATCACTACCGGTATCTATGAGTGTATACATGCTTTGCTTGGGCGTGCCAAAATCGACTTGTATCATGTACTCTCCCGATCCCGACCTAACAGGTACATTGGTGGTCGCCTCCTCATTCGACAAACGAGAAGTCCGTTTCAGACGATTGGCATCTGATCTAATTTTTTCAGACATCAAGCTTTCCCACGTCCTGTTAGGAGGACGGAACGGCGAACACTCTGAATGCATATGGATAAGGGGAAAGCTAACACTATGACTCTTATTTCCCACTTCTCTATTCAAAATTTTGTTGCTACTTCGACAGTTCAGTGCAGGAGCCATCTCAGCTGCTCCACTCATAAACTCGATTGCAAGCAGCAAAATAAGAGAAGAGGCAATCGCTATAATCTTCACCTTCATCATGGTGTTCTATAAAGTAGAGGAACACCCACAAGATCCACCTCCTCTCTTGTATCTGAAGAGATCGGCCCCCGGGAACGTTTTATAGTGAATGCCCTGCCTTAGGGCATACGTCGGCACTTCTGTATCATCTTGACTTGACTTTCAAACGGCCTTTTTGTAATCTCTGGAGCTTACACTAACGTGTATTTTATAACTTTTTAATAGGCTGATGCGTTTTTTACAGTTTAATTATATGCGCGAAATAAGGCAAGAATCGTATCCAATCCGTTTCGGAACGTGGCGGGTTCGCTGGTTAATTTAAACCCCGAGTCATCGCCGTGAAAATCGCTAGAGATTTCAGGACGGTACGAGCATCCACGAGAAAAATCTCGCGAAAAATTAGAATACTTGACTCGTGAACGAAAATATTCTTAAAAAATGGGACGAGATGACTCAGTGACAATAAAATGTGAGGAAAAGCTGGACTCAATGGGATGAGACGCTGATTGCAATGTAGATATCGCAGATTACTCTCAATAACAGAAATATCTATTTTAGATAGAGGAATATAAAGTTTACTCTCAAAAATACCCGTTAATATTATATGCAATTTAACCATCATGAAAAAGAGAGGAACTTTCATAAAATCACTGTTATTTATTTAGATTGAAATTTTCATATATTCAAAAAAATTGACAAAAAAAAAATGACAAACTCTTTAAATAACATATTCTATATGCTCAAATCAAATCATACCGTTAAAATTTAATGATAGCTTGATCCACAACCAGTTCGTGCCCCATCGTTTATAACATTGTAGGTAATACATCAGTTTTAATTAGTAATCCTCTCTCAGTCTAATTTTTATTATGAATCGTTTAAGGAACTTACTATATAAGAAATATCGTTGACATGATAGGAATTGTTTTGGATTTTTACTCGAAAAAATATTAAATATTAAAAATTTATATTTATGTTGTTAGTGTGGTTTATATTACAATTGAGCATGAGGAATTTTTATTTTTAAATCAATGAATAGACAAGATTTGATTTCAAGAGAATATTCTTTGTCTAATACATCATTTAATGGATGGTATGAAAAGTATTTGAACATATTTTCAAGTTCGAACCCAAGAATAACAAATTAAATTTAAATATGATTTATCAATCCACTTGTTAAGCACCCATTAAACTTTTTGGAATCTAATCGTTTGATTCATTTCGGTTATCTTGTCAAGCTAATGAGAATGTATGTGTTGCAACAAAATGTTTATTAATGTTGTTTAGATTTCTAGACATGTTGCTTATCATATGATTTAGGTAATGCGTCTGAGATGTGGAGGGTTTTGTAACAACCTCCTCCCACATCTACCTAAGTAATCGGCCAATTAGGGTAAACATGTGATGATAAGTTACTATGATATGATTCGACTCCCTATGTGTTAGTTACGAAAGTGGAGTTGGTGGAACACATCATACAGACCTTCCACATCAGCAACAGAACTCCCAAGAGCCATCTCCACCACTCGCGTAGCTAACCCCTGAGACCAACTAAAGTTTTAGACCATTACACCCCTGAACACTCCCTTGATATGGACAAACATGTGTCCAAGAGACTCCAGATGCTTCCACAACATGGGTATGCATGTGTCAAGGGAATTTTCTCCTCATACCTCTACCTGCAACTCTCAGATTTGTGCCACATTTTCAGGACCAGAGCCCAGGTCACTACTCAAAGCTTAATGACACTTTCAAAACTAAAATATAACAACAAAATAATGATCCAAGTGTAATTAGATGAATAAGGACTTGACTACACCCTTATTAGCTATGACTGAGATTTCCACAAACATGTCACAATTATGTAATCTACAGGTTTAAACAATAGATTTGAGCATAGGGGTGTCATACTGATATGAGAATTGCTAAGAAACATTGATGCCTAAACACATTAGCTGCAGTTTCATCCATTAGGAAATAGATACATTATTCATTCATTTACAAGTTAAAACATGATAAGAGCCATACATAGACATTCTCATAATACATGTTCATAACCAACATAATAGCAACAAAAATAACAAGGAAACAATAGCCATATAATCCACATATAGACCAGTATAGTACTCATGAATTAACAAAGAGAAATAACCTCATATTAATGATGCAAAGGCTAACCAGATTTGGGACTTCCACAAACCACCCAAACGTAGACATGAATGAGCCAAATCTCTCTTCTAACAGTCACCCCCCTACTATATTCGAAGCATGAATGTGGGATCTCATAAAACACATCAATCAAAACCATCGAGGGCTTCCAAGGGTGAAACCACCTCAACCCATAAAACAACCATTCCACCTCATAGTCGGATGTCACAAAACCATATCTAGATTGGTCTCTACCCAAGCCATCCAAGGTTTTATATTGTTTGTTCAAGCAAAGGCTTCGAGGAGTAATAACTCAACCCACAACTATCGTTGGGCTTTTAGAGCATTTTTCCAAACTAGAGCTTACAGGAATAGTAACTCAACCCACCAAGGGCTTCTAGAGCGTTTGTCCAACTAAAGCTTCTAGGACTAGCAGCGCAACCCAAATTGTTACAAGGCTTCCAAAGCGTTTGTCGAACTAAGGCTTCCAAGAACTAGTAACTCAACCCAAGTTAAAAGAAACCTAAGAACTAACCAAAAAAACCAAAGAAATGAAGCCACAACACCATCGTTATCCAGAAAATGGCAGGCCTAGGCAAATCCACTGTCAATCTAGGCAATCGTCCATGCCAATGACAGATCATGACCAATAAACCACATGCATATGCCATGCATGCCAAAACTAGTGAGGGAAACACACATGCAACTCGGTACCTGTAAGCAAAACCCATTGTAGCTGCTGATATCGGTGTCATCTTGTGCTTTCCTACTTTTCCTTTACCTTCTTGCTCTAAAACTCCAAATATGCCACACTCCTGGAAGATTGCTCCAAGAACTCTAAGTGTCCAAGAGTATGAGAGAGAGACAATAGAGACAACTCCAAAACTAAATTGACAAAAGATCGTGCGCTGATCCTCAAAAGCATTTTTATTATCGAGTCCTCTATTTTCTTCATTTTCCATTATTTTCTTTCGTTTTCCTTGTCACATGCAACATATCATATTTCAGCTTCATTTTCTCCTAATTTCCATTATTTTCATAAATAAATGTGCAAAAATTCCATCTTTCCTTCACATAGCCTTTGTCATTGCCATTTCCAATTTTCTTAGCCATTAATCAATCACTAGTGATCCCTGTCATTATGTTTTGTCCAACATTTAGCTTGGAATATGTGTCCCATCAGTCCTGATTATTATTTTTCATTTATTAACTTTTTTTACATGGAATCTTTACGAGGGATGTTATAGAACCCTCCCCCTTGGGGAACACTATCCTCGGTGTTCAACAACACTAGCAACCACAAGATTGTTGCAAGAAAAACACACTGCCCATGGAGCTTTATAACTTACCTCATTATAGTATTTACAATGATCATCCTCCTGTGAAGCAAACCAACATGACAACATAACAAGTATAACATCATGATGACAAGACAACCATACCGCTTATTGGAAATTTATAACTTAGCTCATGGCGATATTTACATCCATATACATATGTACATATTCCAAACATAAGAAAAACATGTACTAAAGACATATATTGACACATCCTCTCAACCAGCAATTAAGAAAAGATACATAGGCAGCATCTAATCCACCATCTCCCATGTAACTTCATCGAGATGAAAGTACTTCCATGGCACTTCTGTACCATCTTGACTTACTTGACTTTCAAACGGCCTTTCCGTAATCTCTGGAGCTTACACTAACATGTATTTTATAACTTTTTAACGCTCATGCTTCGTTTACAATTTAATTACATGCGCAAAATTAAAGGCAAGAATCTTATCCAATACGTTTTGGAAAGTGGCAGGGTCGCTGGTTAATTTAAACCACAAGTCATTGCCGTGAAAATCACTAGAGATTTCAGGATGGTACGAGTCATCCAAGAGAAAAATCTCGCGAAAAATTAAAAACTTGACTCATGAATGAAAAAATTCTAACAAAAATGGGACGACATGACTCACTTACAAGAAAATGTGAGGAAAAGTTGGACTACATGTGATATCTCAGATTACTCTCATTAATGCAAATATCTATTCCATCGCTTATTAAGTATGGGATCCTTACGTTATAAGGACAAGTTTAGCTTTTACGAAGAGGAATATAAAGTTTGATCTAGAAAATACCCGTTAATATTATATGCAATTTAACAATGATGAAAAAGAGAGGACCTTTCGCAAAATCACTAACTTATTTATTAGATTGAATTTTTGAAATATTAAAAGACAAATTGACACAAAAAATGGACAAACTCTTTAAATAATATATTCTATATGCTAAAATCAAATCATACTATTAAAATTTAATGATAGCTTGACCCACAACCAGTTCATGCCCCAACATTTATAACATTGTATGTAATACATCAGTTTTAATTAGTACTCCTCTCTCATTCTAATTTTTAAATCATTTTAAGAGCTTACTATATAAGCAATATTGTTGATATGGTATGAATTGTTTTAGTGTTGTAATCAAAAAAATTATTAAAAATTTATATCTGTGTTGTTAGTGTGGTCTATATTAGAATTGATCATGAGCAATTTTGATTTTTAAATAAATGAATGGGCAAGATTTGATTTCAAGAGAATATTCTACTTATATTACATCATTCAATGGATGGTATTAAAAGCATTTGAACATATTCTCAAGTTCGAACCCAAGAATAACAAATTAAATTTAAATATAATTTATTTATCCACCTGTTAAGCACCCATTAACCTTATTGGAATCTGATTGTTTGATTTGTTTTGGTTTTCTTGTCAAGCTAATGAAAATGTTTGTGTTGCAACAAAACATTTATTAATGTTTAGATTTCTAGACATGTTGCTTATCATATGATTTAGGTAACACATCTGAGATGTGGAGGGTTCTGTAACAACCTCCTCCCACATCTACCTAAGTAATCGGCCAACTAGGGTAACCATGTGACGATAAGTTACTATGATATGATTTGACTTCCTATGTGTTAGTTACGGAAGTGGAACTAGTGGACACATCACACATACCTTCCACATCAACAACAAAACTCCCAAGGACCATCTCCACCACTCACGTAGCCAACCCGTGAGACCAACTAAAATTTTAGACCATTACACCCCAAAAAACTCCCTTGATATGGAGAAACATGCATCCAAGAGGCTCGAGATGCTCCCATTGCAATGGTATGCATCTGTCAATGGAATTTTCTCCTCATACCTGTGCCTGCGACTCTGGGATTTGTGAAACATTTTCAGGACCAAACCCCAGGTCACTACTCGGAACTCAATGACACTTTTAGAACTAAAAGATAACAACAAAATAAAGATCCAAGTGTAATTACTTGAATAAGGACTTGACTAGACCCCTATTCGCTATGACAGAGGTTTCAGCAAACATGTCACAATTATGTAATCTATAGGTTTAAACAATAGATCTAAGCATAGGGGTCTCATACTCATATGAGAATCGCTAAGAAGCATTGATGCCTCAGCACATTAGCTACAGTTTCATCCATTAGGTAATAGATACATTATTCATTCATTTACAAGTAAAAACATGATCAGAGCCATACATAGACACTGTCATAATACATGTTCATAACCAACATAATAGCAACAAAAATAACAAGGAAATAATAGCCATATAATCCACATATAAACCAATATAGTACTAATGAATTAACAAGGAGAAATAACCTCATAAATGATGCAAAGGCCAATAAGATTTGGGACTTTCACGAACCACCCAAACGTAGAATGTGATAGTGAGTGACTTGAATATGGTTTCGCATGAAAATCCTTGAATATCACCTTCTTGAACTTGATGCCATCTGCCACATATATCTTGTCCCTAAATCTAACCAATCCATTTGTCATGAGATCATAGTCCACATCTTGTGCACCTGCATATGTACTTGTACCACCTCCTGTACATGTACCTATACCACTACCTAAACTCCGCTGCAACCTGGCACAATCTCCATATGTTGACGGTGCTAGATGCTACCAACATACAAGGGATCTCCCTGATATGAGGTCCCAGTGAGGCCTCACACCATTTGATGTAGGAGTCCCATCCAGTTATAGGGTTCATCCACCATCGTGAATGATTTTCAAGTACATCTTGGTTATAACACATACACAAGATATCATAAAAACATCTTTGGAGGAGAAAGTAAATAAGCTTTGTGTGACACCAAATGTAGAATGTAAAGGAAGATTTCATGATTGTAAAAATAGAGGAGCCTCCAATAGGGAAGAAATAGTACTATCTTAAGAGAGACCTGTGAGTGGAAGTTGAAATGCTTGTTGCTTAACCTACAAATTAGTTCGCAAGATAAATAACAACAATAAAATCATAACAACACTCATTCAACAATATCCATAACCAATCAATGAATTAGTTCATTAGTCTTAGTATGTGTTACACCAACATATACTATATATATACAAAGAATAGTCTTACTACATTCAGGATACATGCATGAAGGAGTGTTGACTCGAAGAGTTTCTGATTATTAATGATAGATTCCAAGTACATTCTTACGTAGGTGGAACACTAGACCCAATATTGGAACATGAAGCTACAACTTGCTTCACTAAAGAATGATTTTACCTCCTATGCACCATTAAAGAAGCCAAGGAAAAAATCTCCAAAAGTCCAAGCTTTGTGTTTGTGTTTGGATGACTTATTTATAACAAATGGCAACGACTCTTGAGTTTCCTCATGACCCTTCAACTCTATGACTTATGGGCTTCCATTTAACTTTTCACATTCTACATATAACTATTTATATTCCACATGGGTCTTTCATATTCCCCATGTGTTTCTTGGACTCCATTATACTAGACATATTACTAGAGACAAAATATCTATAAATGGTGATTGTATATGACAAAATTCTAAGAAGAAAAACTATTCTCAAATGGAAAAACTATTTCCTTCTTCACGGATTTCATTGGTGATTTATGAGTGCCATTCTTTGAACTCCATTTCAATGACTTTTATTCAAATTGGATGCTTTGCCACAAATCGCATATTGATCTACAATGCTTATGACACCATGGATTTGGAGCTAAATTTCACATTGGTCCACAACCATGACACTTTCATGTGAACTTTTGTTGGTGTGATGGAATACTGTAGAATAATTTTCTTACTAACCTCTAGTTCTTCCTATTCTACTCCTTTCTTGAAATGTTCAATGAACTTATTTACCACCTACATGATGTCATTATTTCCCCTTACCCTATTTCACCCACATTAGGTACTCCATGTTTCTGAATTAGGGATTCCAAACCACTATGCAATTGTTCATAAGTAGCAATAGTGTTGGTTTCTTTCTCGTAAAGATGAGTGCAGTCGTGAATGTGGAGCCTTAACTCACTACTATACCAAGGGCACTTTTAAGACATTTTTTTAAGACAAAAGAAATCTTTTGTCTTAAAAATTAACTTTTTATTTTAGTTATTTTACATTAAAATTTAATATCAAATGAATCGTCTTAAATATAGATTTTAAGAAAAAAACAGTTTGAGACAAAAATATTTTAGGACAAAACTTTATATTTAAGACAAAAATAGTTTAAGACAAAAGCAGTTTGAGACAAAAATATTTTAAGACAAAACTTTATATTTAAGACAAAAATCATTAAGATGAATATATTTTGAGACAAAACTTTATATTTAAAACAAAAGTAGTTTGAGACAGACATTTAAAGACAAAACTTTATATTTAAGACAAAATTATTTTAAGACAAAAACAATTTAAGACAAAATTATTTTAAGACAAAACTTTATATTTAAGACAAAAATAGTTGAGACAAAAATATTTTAAGACAAAACTTTATATTTAAGGTAATGACCATTTTAGATGAAACCTATTTAATACAATTAACAATTAAGACACAAACATATCAATTTAAGGCAATATTATCTAACAACTACAAAATTGACTCTAATAGTGCACCCTAAGTCCGCCAACTTGCAGGCAACTAATGTCTTGCGCCTATACCGAGCTTGTTATTGTACTTAACATTCACGTTATCTTATTAAAGACACCGATTTGTAGGGCTCTTTGTTTTTTGGAGGTAGTCGACTACGAAGAACACGACAAATTTTATTGACAAGATTTTGCGGACATCAATTCGTTTTTGTCCCTTTCATATCTGCTGATACGATTAGAGACAACTTGTCTATCATTGCATTCGGCACTGGTACACAGAGGGGGATTTTAAGACAGTATTTTTAAGAGAAAAAAAATCATTTTGTCTTCAAATTTTCAATACGAGATGCTAGTAAAAAAAGGTAAAGGTAAAGGATTAGGGGTTCGTCTACTAACATTCACCAAGTGGTTGGTTTACCATGGTTGTGAAGTGATATTCAACAAAGGAAAAGAGTTCCTGAGAAACATAGCCACGGGACAAGTGAAGCAGATTGGGGTTTGTGTGAAGAACCTGTATAAGCTAGATGTGGAAGACTATGTTGCATTTAGCACTAAGGCGGAAAAAGTGTAGGTCGTGATGTTGATGAACTTTGGCAAAAAATACTCGATCATTTGCATCATGGTACCTTGAATATTATACAACAAATAACCATTGGCCTCCCTAAAGGAGTACTTAAGCAGTAGGATGTATGCAAAGGATGTATGTTGTAGAAGTACATAAAATCTGCATTCGATGATCGGGACAACAAAGCACATGCAATCCTAGAAAGGATCCACTATGATGTTGATGGACCTTTCTTAACAACCTACACTGTGAGACACAAATATTTTGTCATTTCTATTGATGACTTCTCACTGAAGTGTTGGATCTTCTTCATGTGGAAAGATGAGACATTCTCCAAGTTCTTAGAATTCAAGACACTGGTTGAAAAAGAAGCTAGCAAGAAGGTGAAGGCTCTGTTGTAGTGGCTGCAACACCCTCCAAAATTTTGGCCTTCACTTAAATTTTGGATCCTACTATGGATGTTGTGATTGATCATTCCTTAGTCACTTATTGGTGAGTTGATGATCTCAAGCTCCCCTTTTCGATCTTAAGAGTCGTTCATGATTTTATCTTTGCATAGAATGTGTCATATTTGAGCATGGGGGTTATCACTTGTCACGCTAAGGGAGATTTATTTTGCTTCATGGGGAAATATTTATGAGAATGGGTTGTCCTCACCACGTAGATATGCTTCACATTCATTTCACACACTCTTATACAAGTATTTCCTTTATACTCCCAAAGTCTATCATCGAAGTCGCACTTGTCATAAGCTGCCACAAAGGTTGTTGCATTAATTGAAGTATGTGTTATATGTTCTTGATGGACGATGTTGTGTCACTAAGTTTTCAAGTGTGTGATCATATTCAAGTTTTATCATTGTTCACATCAGTTCCCTTGATCCCACACTTAGCCAAATTTCGGAGTTTCCTTATCAACCTAGTCTCACCCAACTTTCCTCAACTGCGCACTTCACATATGTAACCCTCAAGCATTTCCCTTTCCTATTGGAAATGTTCAATGCGTAGAAATCCTAACCTCCCTTAGCATTCAAAACTACGTAGTGGTTTCCTCCAATATCCTTCTCTCAGTCGGAACCTAATGTCTCCAGAAACTGTGTAGTTTTGTCCCTTCACTACCTAGTCTACCTTGCATCCTAAAATTGCATAGATGTGTCCTCCTAGGGCCTCATCCCATAGAAGTTCCTTTCATCCAGCTAAAACTGTGTAAATGGGTCCTCCCAGGGTGTCATCCCAGGACAGTTATTGCTCATTGAAACTACACAATTATGTCTCTCAGGGGCCACAAAGAAAGATGACATGATAGATGACTCTCAAGGAGATGTGGAGGAAATTAAGAAGACCAAGGAACTCAAGGTATGATAGAATATCAAGACCGAATGAAGACTCCATTTGATGCATAACTCTTTGGAGGCTAGGTATGGAAAACAAAGCACATCTTTTGAAATACACCTCTTACTATAGCTTAAAAGTTTGCTTATCATTGTCGTATCATTATGTATTCAATGACATGCTTGGTTGCAAGAACTAAAATTCATTCCATGTGTTTCCTCTACATGTATTTCTCCCTTTTACTTGTTTATTACATAGCTTAGAAGATGAAGATCAATACCACTTGATTATTTAAGCTACGGAGGTTGTGACCAACATGATCTTATGACTAACCACGCACGATGCAAGGCATCCTAAGTGGGATGAAAGATGTTTGATGGTATTCATATAGTCAGTACACTCCTTTGCATTAATCCTTTCTTTGTATCTTGCATGTACCCTCATTGCTTGTCAGATTTGGCTACCTACTTCTAGTAGTCTCTTAGCTCTTTCCTGACAAAGTGGGGGAAGGAATTTCCTTCAACTTGTTTTCTTCGAAGCTCTTCATAGAAAGTATAGAGCTAAGAGAATGAGATGTGGAATATCACTATGAAACTCTTGAAAATACTTTTCATGTTCGAATCTATCCAAATGATTAAGCTTCCACTCAACAACATTGTCAATCATGGAAGACTCGAGAAAGATCACACCTCTAGATATTATAAAATTATTATTCAGTTCATCATAGAGATTGTATGCTTTGGAGGTATGTGTACCCAAAGAAGATACATTTGTGACTCCTTGCATTGAGTTATTTATCTATTCCTTAGGTATGAAGGCATAACAAGAGGAACCAAAAACCCTGAGATAGCTCACCAAAGGAATGTGGCCATACCACATTTCATAGGGACTCTTATTTCTAATAGCAAAAGATGGGTAGGTAAACCAAGAATACAAATCTTTAACTAGGTATAGACACAAAATAGTGCAAGCACATAGCAAACCAAACAAAATGAAAATTCAACAAATGACACACATGCACACACATACAAATATATGCATTCAACTAGTCAAGGAAAGAAAAAATTCAAGGTACACAAAGATGTGCACATGAAAAAAACAAGGGAATGATATGACAAAGTCATAAGAGCATTTTTTTAGTGCAAAAAAGGAGAGATTACCCATAAGGAGTGTTCAGTGCAATCACAAATGGAAGCCTTGCTATATACTCAGAAAGTGTGTGAGCCTCCAAGCAACAAAACAAACTGTAAAATGAATTGTTGGGGAGGGATTATACTTATAACTACCTCACATGTGTGAGATCATTGGGCTTTTGGAGTGCACCCAACACATATTCTTGCGACAAGGGGGGTCAACTATTGTTTAGAGATGTGCTTGCACTGATCATGATTGGCATTTCTTTTGAGAAGTGAACTAGATTTTCAAACAAAGGTGCACTACAAAGGGAAAGAGCATGAATCCTACGAGGGAAAAGTGTGTTTACAGTTAGGTATTTTTAAAGAAAACTCGAATGAATTCAAACACTGAGGGGATTTCAAATAATTTCAAAGTGACCTTGACCACTTAGGCATATCAAGAATATTATCAATAAGGGCTCCAAAAATTATATGAATTCAAAATTTTGGAGGGTGGTTGTAGCAGCTGAAACATATGCATAAAAGCATTTGGTGAAGCATAAAATGAATACTCAATTATTGAAAGAGTCCCTTTGAGTTACACATTCCTAGAATGTCCATCTTTTTAGAAATCTTATTGAAACCACACATGAGAAGTGTAAAAAGGAAGCATTGAGAATGCCTCTTTTTGTGTTGTGTGGGTCCATTGTGGCCACACTTTCGATGAGAACCATCCTTGGATCAATGGTATTAAATATATGATATTAAATTCTATGTGGATGAAGGATATTGGCCTTCATAACTACCCCATTGATATCCTATAAGATATTTTCCCTTTTCTAGTTGCTTGTTATGTATTGTAGTTGAGACATCACCCCTATTGATTGGGCATACTCTAGGTTTAACGATACTTTAATGGAACTAATGAGTTAACTTCATGAAGGGGAATGACTTTCCTAACCCTGCCCTATAATGTTGAGTGAAAAATTCCCTCATGGCTTCATGGTTTAGCGTGGGGTGGCCAGATGCAAGAACAAATTCAATATAGCTAAGACTATGGTGAGGTAGAACATGGCTCACCCTTCATGAGTTGTAGACAACACATAATATTCATTACATAAGTACCCTTGTGGAATTCAACTTTGAAATGTAAACCATGTTAATAAAAAAAAAATGATGATTGATGAAATGAATATATGTATGCACTAATATGCCAAATGGATATTATGGCATATGTGATGTCTATTTATAATGTGAATAATAGTGTTGGATGCAATAGTTGTATAGTATTCATATGCATTTTAATCAATTGTTAATGTGAATTTATGATTTTCTTTTCATGACTATGAATAAGGATGTAATGGTTCACTTAAGCATGTGATTAACGGACTACTTGTCACAATTACTAATAGTGTTCATAGTTAATTCGTATAGGGGCCAAAAATTCTCTAAGTTTATTGAATTGATCAAAGAGCCTTGTGGATGATATGGGCTTTGAGACAAAAATATAAGCCTTGATCTCAAAAAATGATACTTAAGGGAAAGAGTATTCTCAGAACATATGGAGGAAAGTATTAAAGATTTCACTAAAGAATTCTCGAGTTGGTAAAGTATACTAAAGAAACTAAAGGAAAGGCCTAGAATATGGTAGTGAGATGAAGGAGTATGGATACATTCAAGGATAACAAGGAACTTTTTAGCTTTAGAAGCCATTTTGGTAGACCCATGTCCTCCAAAAATATCTTCCATCTTTGGAGACAAATTGAGGAAATCCATTATATATGGTTGTTTTCCTTGGAGAAATTTAGAGATTGGTTCCCCTTTAGATTTTTGAACTATTTGGAAATTTGGTGTTTGGGGATCCTAGCCTCAATGCTTGGTAATATGTCCAATAAGGGGGCTATGACCAAGAGCTATCCAAAAAAGGTTTTAAGAACCAAAGTACATAATATCATTTGTCAGTAATTGGGCTAACGACATAATGAATACCTCTATTACAAGCAAACTCCAACATAGTGTATCAATTCACTGACATATAGTTTAGAAAAGTATCTGGTATCAGAGATTACGACATGGTATAACAAATACCAATGAGAATAACCTGATACTAATAGATCCCAATGATAACCATCAAATTTTACAGACATTTCCATTATCTTTCTACGACATCATATCTTGACAACAAGTCATCATACTTATAGGAAAGGTATGGTATTGGGTGATTAGGTATCGAATTTGGGGAAATGAAGGGTCACTTATCACCCTTTCGACTCTCCATTTATTAGGATTTCATTTGAGAAAAAATGCAATATTTAAAGGAAACCTCAATATAAATAACCTAATATGTTATTAGATGGGAGTGGTTTATTATAGATGACAGATGGAGATTGAATACTGGTCATCAAGTGTTTACTTTTGGGAGACCATGACCCAACCATTGGGATTTTTGCTCAATACTGATGAAGCCAAATAAAGTGCATACATGGGCTAGAGGACATGGGATGCTAGAATATTAGACCTAGTAACATGGCACGCTAGGTAGTAGCTGATGTGCTAAGGTAACTATTCATGATGATGTGGCACAAGGTAAAATTTTTAATGGTGTGTTAGCCAATGTGGTGGGACATTGCGGATCATAGTGCATAATGATGTTAAGATGGTGACTTGGTGGCAGCCAAGGTATTAATGACATGGATGTTAGGATGTCAGACTATTAGGAATTGGTAGTTGGGGATTTCCTTACATTTCTCAAGGCCATGGTATCTTGATGGGAAACTATCAATCTATCGACATGTCAAGCTATTGCCTTATTGACATCTTGAGATATTGACCTATCAAGATGCCAAGTATCAGTTATCGATAGATTCTCGTAATTGAAACAATGAGTTATGCATAGTGGTTGGTGGCCTAGGGGCTCAATACAAAAAATGATGAATGGCGAGAAGTGGAGTCTCCATATAATGATAATCCAATATCTGATCAGGTTATCAAGTGTTGGGAGGAACAAAAAATGGAATTGTAGTGTGTCCCAAAGGCTTGGGGACTCAGTTGGTACAGTGGTAGGTGATGAAAGGATGATTTTTTTCAACTAATACCCCAATATGCAAATTGGTTAATTAGAAATGGATTAGGAAAATTTGGTAAAGTGTTGCTTAGGGGCTAATAGCTGAAAAAACACCAAGCTTCCTAGGTAGGCCATTATTGTAGTTGATATTTCATGGACCAATGTGATGGTGACACATGAATGGGTTTTTCCACATGGATCTATAAGTATATTGATGTGGCCTTTGAGGATAGTATTCATGTGGGAAAAACTTTTCGTGAAGCAATGTTGTTGTCAAGGGTGTTAGAAAGCTTGCATTATAGAGAAGACCCTCACACCATACTACAGTGTGTTAACCAAAGCATGTTAACCATGTCCAATAATCTCAAATTCCATGAGCATTTTCAATGAGTGACCATAAATGAGGGGTGTCAGAGTGGCTAATAATCATAGTTTATAGTGGATGATTGTCATCGTACATAACATCAATGGTCCAAGTCATTTGTTTGGTGCCTAATGTTGGTGAATCATTGTATTGCATCATGTTAACATATCTTGCCTTTTCTAAAGAAAAAATATATTGAAAATAAATTACGTTATGTCTCATGCAAATGTTCAATATTGTTGTGTTGTGAGTGGTTTGCATATTATATGTATCATATATCTATAATCACTTATTTCAATACTCCTTTAAGAAACAAAGGAAGAGGTGCAGGGCCTTGCCATAAGAAGGACTCCCACCAACTCCTCTTCTTGTAGCAATCTTTCAAACATTAGCCCATAAATCAAACACATGCCCTTGTTTCTCTAGTTTGGAAACCCTTGGACGGACCTGACAATGAACTCCTCCCAACCACTACTTTAACTATCTATTGAAAGCCTTTGATTGGTAGGTGTAAATGATTTTGATTGATTCCTGGAGAGGTGTGAAATCTAATTTTTCATTGACATAATACAAACACCAAATTTAATGTGTGGTAGCCACAATTTCAGCCTTACAACTCTCTCCTTCAATATTAAATAATTCATTAATTGGTGGAGGGGTAATCTCCTTAAAAATATATTAAATATTAGAAGTGTTCATATTAATAGAAAAAATAAGAATAGTACTTAATATTAAGTTATAATGCAGGTAGTAGCCAAGTTGACATATGAGACCCCCTTGTTTGTGAGACAAGGGATTCCCTCCATTCAATGCTTTAACTATTTAATCTATGCAGGTGTACATACTTTTATTTCCTTTGGATCCAATCCCATGACCTTTAAAGAGGAAACACGTTAACACAAATCAAACAAGTAAATACAAACTTAATTTGTATATGTATCAAATTTACTTTGATAGTTGCATGACATGCTTATTTTCTATGAAAGCAAGGGAAAACTTGAAGGGTTGATCACAACAAACATGTATGGTCAATTATGATTATCATAGGTATATTAGTTTGATTTTCCCAATCCAGAACTTGCACACTTTGTTACTACTATTAAAGGCATGCCATGATGGTTTATTGGTTTAAAATCATGTACATTTAGTTGTGTCTATTAAAGGCATGTTAGTTCAATGACAAAACCAATGGTTTGTCAACTTGTCCAACTTAGTGAGTTATGTGTTAATCATCTTATTGAACAACATATTAGGTCAATTAACTTAGTCACTGACATGCACTTTCCATTTTCACTATTAGTGACATGTTAGGCTGGATATTAACATGTATTTTTGATTAACATTATCTAAGAGATTAACTTAATCAACTTGCATGTTTGACTACTTGTGGGGGATATGTTAGATAGGTCAACCCCATCAACAACATTTATGTTCAATTTCATATGTTAGAGGCATGACACAATGGTCACTTGATTACTAACATGTACATTTTCGTTATCATTATTAAAGGTTTCTTAGGTTCCTTAAATTGATCAACGACTTGTATGTTTGGTTACAATTATTAAACTCTCACTTGATTGTTTAATGCAGTAAATGGAGTTTAAGTCTAGTTACCATTTTCGAAAGCATGTTTTGTTGGTTAAATTAGATAAAATCATATACATTCAACTATGATTGTTAGAGCCATCCAAGGCTACTAAACCCACTTAAATTAGTGCATAACATCGATGGGGGCTTTCTTGTTGCATTGTGTGTGAGTATAGTGTGTTATTCTTTTTGTAAGTCGAAGATTTTTCATTAATCAAAAAGTATTTACTAGGGCATCAAAATGTTTGTTGGGGTTCAACCTCATCCCCCACCATAATTCATTTACTCCACCATTACGTACACATGCATATATCTAGAAAGCACGCAAAACGTAACCATTTTCATGCCTTACAAAATAATTTAAAAACATTGTTACATTTGCACCATAAAATATAAATATTTGTAATCAAAATTTTTTAAAGTAATATGCGGTACTCTTAATTACAATCTATTACTACTTTGACTACCCATATCCTGGCCCTCAACCCCATGGAGATCCCTATATTGATGTCATGACCCTCTCCATTTTGTAAATATTCTCTTAAATTAATCTTATAACACCCTCCAATAAAATCGTTGCATGCACTTACATGAAAACCCTTTCCCTACCAAAGTGGACCAACAAGGACTCAAGCAGCTTTAGTCACCCAAACCAAGTGCGAGGAAGTCCTAGCAACAAAAGGTGGGTACTTGAAAATGTGGGCAGGAACCATTCTCACTCTCTCAAATTCCACGAGAAAGTGAAAAAAAAATTGCAATAGGAAGGAAAAAATGCCAATCCATGGTGAGGAGGCTACAAAAATTAAAAGAAATTAAATGCCATCATGCTGGTCAAAACATAGGTCATTGCATAGAGTATCTTTTAACCCACATTAAAACCAAGATATTTTAGTAGGAGATCACGCGGTAGGAAAAGAAAGGACTCCATAGTGCACATCGTGCTGAGATTGAAGAAAGAGGTGCGAGTTCTATCACGACTTTCATGCAGCAAATTCGAACTCTGAGCATCTCAATAATTCCCCAAGCTGGTCATTTAGTTTTTCAAATTCGGTGTAACATCCGCTTTTGATTTTTGTGGGAGAGCTAGAAACTCAGGTGATTACATATGCGATTTTCGAAAACTTATCTTTCTATCTGTGTATTGCAGTTAATCAGTGAAATTTCATTTTTCCCTTTTCCATGTTGTATGAATATGCACCCTCACGTCCTTGTTATTTACAAGTATATTTGAGAAATCTAGGTTTATATCGTAACTCCCTTATATGTTGGTCTAAACCTACATTTCAAGTTTTATAGTTTTAGCATCCATTTATGAGAACGTTTGTGGGAAAAAAGTCTACTGGGTTTGTTCGACTAATGTCAAGGGTTTTATTTGGCTGTCCTATTAATTTCTTGCTTAAATGCGTACCATGCCCTTTGGATGTCTTGAGCTATTATTCATCCTCTAGATATAATAAGATGAATGGGCTCTAGCTATTGAGTATTTTTTCTCTATATATGGATTCTAATACCCTCAAAAATCTCTGAATCATTTCATGTTTGATTGTGAACAGTTCACCCATCAAACTTGTGATTTCAATAAATGTCGACCATAACAAACTACACAGAAAAATAAAGTAGAAATTTTTCCAAAAATCGCAGGGGTTTTAGATAGGTTCTTTCTCCTACAATATCTGAAGAATGAATTTCTCCTTCGATATCTTTGGTATTGGGTTTCTCATAACATGAACAACCTTTCAAACTTATTTGATGCATAACAGTAAGGGATTACAAAACTATACCTGACATTCTTTCAGCTTCATCTTGCTATGTTCATGAAAAGCAACGGATAGAGATGGGACGTGTAGCTTATCTTCAACATGGTTCACCATCTGTATATTTTCACTGGATATTATTATAAATTAAAATGTAACCCATTTTTGCTGAGGATTTCTACATCCAGAAAATCTAAATATCAACAAATGACGAATTGGTTCTGCCAACGAAAAATGAGCAACGTGATTGGAAGAAATGACAATGGAGAGAATATGAAGGGAAATATGTATATGCATACCTTGGATCCCTTTCCAGTGAGAATTGAATTACATAGGTGAAATTAGAGTTTGTTCTTTGAAGAGAATTCAAAGAGGAAAGCCGCCATAACTAGGACATGGTTATTTTGTTCTGGTACAAATTTATTTCAAATAAAGTCATCACAAGCCATAGATTTCTCTAAATGATGCACCCATCCATTATTTCTACCTACTACTTCGTTTTCACATGTTCTGTCTGAAATCATCAGGTTCAACGAACATTTTATTCATATCATATTGTAAATGTTACTTCCATGAAAAATCAATTGGGAACAACTTTTGTGTTGAGGTACTAGAGGCTGATTCTGGTGAGTTTATGGCCCCCTATACCATAATATATAAAATAAAATGGAAATCAATGAAATATTGAACAATGTATCTAAAACCTAGATGCAATAGTGAAAAAGGATGACGATTAAAAACTTGGTTTAAAGAGATGGGTTAGAGTTGTAGAAAACAGGTATCAAAGGAGTTGCAGTATAAGTTCTAGATCATGATGATTTTGCAAATGTTCTTCCTCCTGTGCTTGTCAAAATAACACATTTAATTTTTAATGTAATGTGACTACAAGGAAGAAAAGAAATAAGAGACAAACTATTAGTAAGGTTGCATCGTTTCAGCAATTTGTCCCACATGATTGCGATGCTAGTGACCATGGAACATCTATTTTCCCAGCGACCGTTGTACATAGGATTGGAATACCAGATATTAGAATACTTAATATTGACATACATGCATGCAATCTTCTTGTGAAGAATATTGAAAATGTAGGAGGATATCCCCAAGTTGGAGAAGAATCTGGTTATATTACACCTATAGATCATGGTCTTTGCTTCTAAAAAAATCTAGAGGATCCTTACTTTGAGTGGCTCCATTGGCCTCAGGCTTATTTTTCTCAGAGGATGAACTATAATATATTTATAAGTTTGATGTTATCAAGGATGCATGAATACTGAGATGGGAGTTACCCATTATAGGAGAGGCTTGTTTAATGGTTTTGATGGTGTGCACTATATTCCTCAAAAAAATGCTGAAGCTAGAAGTTGGAGAAGAATGCCTTGATATTACACATATAGATCATGGTCTTTCCTTCTTAGAAAATCTAGGGAATCCTTACTTTGAGTGGCTCCATTGGCCTTAGGTTTATTTTCATCATAGGATGAACTGGAATATATTTATAAGTTTGATGCTATCAAGGATGCATAAATACTGAGACGAGAGTTACCTAGGATAGTAGAGGCTTGTTTGATGGTTTTGATGTTGTGCACTATAGTCCTAAAAAAATTGTTGAAACTAGTCTTCATCTTACAGAAATTAGTGCAATGATGAGTTGTGAGTTTCATGGAGTGGAGGAATCTAGTAGCTTCAAGCGATTTACTTGATTGTTGTTACTCAAGTGATGTGTAAGTTGGAAGTTGATCAAGAAATGCCTATCATTAAATCTCATGGAGAGGATAATTGTTTAGAACCTTTTTCAAAAGAGGAACATTTTCCTAAACAATTTCAATTTGATATGGATTATAAAGATGATGAGGATTTTAGTTACAAGAACTCTATTATCAGTGGTTGGATTTCAGTTACAAGAACTCTATGATCAGTGGCCAAGGTGTGTGATGGATGTGTGGTGTGGAATTTTCAATATAGATTGGAATCAGTCTATCATGATTTCAATATTTTTTCAGTGTCTTGCACTGAAACTAGAGTTTATTTTTCCCATGTTTGCACAAGTTGATTTTCAAATAGCAGACGCATTAGAATACCTTTTCCATATGGGCACTTTCTTCTGGTTTGGGCAATGAAGATGGGGAGCACATGCTGGATAAAGAAAAGGCAGGTTTAATATTTGTTTGTTGCATTTATTCCTTCTATAAATTGACATGAGTTTGATTTTAAACATAGTATTTCAAGAACATTTTATAGTGCATATTATTCTATTTCAGACATATGAAGTGATGTCTAAGTTTAGATTTGTTTAACAATCTATGAAAGAGCTGGTCTGAGTAGCCGCTCCTGGTGGTTCGATAATAATGATGGACTGCTACCAGAGAGACCTGTTGATAGGGGAGACCTCTTTGCATCCTAGTGAGCAGGTACATGAATAAGAAACTATGAGCTGCACTAGGACTAAAAGGCATTATTTCAATTCTTTTTGCATAACTAAATCACTCAAAATATTATAAGGCCACTTGGGTGGAGGGGTCCTTTATTTTAGTGACAATATACATGGTTACAAGTAATCCATATAGGAGACATTAAGAAAATTTCTTATTGGAGACATTAAGCAAAGTAATTGGTCTCCTATTGTACTATGTTTCCAAGGCCCCTTGGTATATGCTTAAGAGTTCCTGATCAAGCAAAAACCAAGGGATCAAGTATAATTCACAAGATAATGCATCGAAACATGACTAATCGTCCTTTAGCCATTCTTCTTAGAGCTTCCAATAGTTCATGCTCCTTGGCTTCATTTCTATTAGCATCACTCCTAAGTAAATATTCTCTGTATTAACGCTTAAAAATGTCCTTTATTATATTCCTATAGTTTTTCATCACCCTACTATCCTCTTAAGATATTTAGTTGTGATGATGACGATCCAAGATCTCCATGTCGATGATTACTAGTGATAAGAACACACACAAGGAAAGATAGAGACACAGAATGGAAATAAAGCACTCTATTCATTACTTCAGACTCTCAGAAAGGGATAATATAATATCAAAAACAACAATGATTTCCATATTGGTTTTAGTTGGGCTTTCATTGGTCAATTAAAATATATTAAAATAATAGCTAAATTAATTGTTCTAATTAAGGGCAGGAGCTAGCTACCTTGAATTTTGTGAAGACATAGGTAACTAGCTATGAATAGGCTTCAAGGGTCATCGTACATGGCTCTCTCAAAAACTTGTTTATCTTAAACATTGAAAACATTTTTTTGTAGTGTCATTTTCCTTGGCAGAAACTTTCCCTTATTTTATTCCCTTTGACATTATAACTCTTCAAACTGAAAGTGAAACTTGAGTTGTCAATACACTTGGGATTTCAAATAACCATTGTGGTAAAAACAACTGGGTGGACACTAACAAAATCCTGCAGTAAGATAGATTGTCTAGATCTACTGGTGAAGATGACATAAGTCCTATCCATCTGCACTACAGTCTAGCTATTCTTCTTTGTTGACTGGACCATCCATGGCATCCCACTATTTCCAATAGTTTTTTCTTGAGATTGATTCCTAAAATGTCCAAAGTCTGAAATATCCAACATAGAATTCAAATGTTTCCTATTTTTCTCTTTCATGGCCTTGAGATTTCTGACTCTATCCCCAGTTTAGTGATTAGTCCAGTGAACAAATATTTAAATCATCACCAACAATTCACTGAGCTATTGGTAAGGGCTAGTAAATCCGATCCCATAAACGTATTAGGCCAACAAGTCATTTGAAGTGTACACAGCAAAAACCACATACTATTCTAGCAATCAAAGCTGTCATTTAATAACATATGCAAGCGGGCCTTACCCACTATCTAGAATGAAAGACGTCAAGGAAGGGGATACTGCACATGTTGTCCATCCTTATCTTTCTGCATTGAGAATCCCATCACTTATATTTCCCACAAAAGATGAATATTTGATCCAACATTTATTGAGAGCTTGAATTCAATTTTTTGGGGTGCCTTCAACATTACAACAAATAAGATGAATTACGATATAAGATGGGAATTTATCACCTCAACGAGTTTGAAATTTTCACTTCTCTTGATCTCATCTCCCATGGAAGCACCTAGTAAGGAAAATGGGGAAGACATGCTTGCCATACACATGAGCAATGTCTTGGCAATTTTTAATTTGAAGATATTAGTTTTTCCTGTATACGTGGGCAGAATTCATGGATTCTAGGAAGATTTGCATGAGATTCTCATTTTTCCTTTATTTGTTTCCATAAAAGCAATTTACTTGGATAAATGATTTGGTGAAAGGAAAGTGGAGCAAGCATCAGTAAGTTAAGATAGATTCCTTTAGAATATGGATATATCACAAGAGTTGCTAGCAAATTTTAGAGAGATTCCATATCAGATTAAGTTCAACACAAAGGTGAGAATTTGGCCTTGCAATATTGTTTATGTTTTGTCCTGACTAACACTTAACCAATGGTTTAATGATTTTGCTGATACATGCTTGACCTTCCAAAATTCTTGGATACTCGATTAAAAGTAGATATCAGTGCTAAGACATGTAATTTGGTGAGAAGTCAATATGCCATGATAGAACATAAGTTGTATCCCCTGTAATCATCCAAGTTCCAAATAGCAGCAAAACCCAAGCTGTTATCTCTTCACAGTAAAAAACCAGACAAATATAGCCTTTTCAAGCCTCAAGAGGACTTAACCAAATGAGGTACTTTACATATATTGACAAATCTTGAAGTATCACAGCAGGATGCTCTTTGTGGCAACATGAAGCTCTCGAAGGGTAATTCTTTTCCTTGACAACTATACTCTTCTTGTGGTGGCATTTAAAATGAGTGGAGTATGCAATAAGGGGGAAAACTCATGCATGTGGCAATGATGATGATTAGGTTAACCATTGCCACTGTTAATTGGTTTCTCAGTTCTGATGTTGATGTAGTTGTTGGGTTGAATAACCTTACAGCTGCAAATCATTCTCTTCCAACTGCTGGTGAAATATACTCTCCTTTTGATTTCCGAGGAAATCCTTGCAGGGAAACTTCTGAGAACTTCCTTGTATTTTGCAGATGGCACCCAGTGTAAACCTATTGGTCCTGATTACAGTGCCCAACCCTGTAGGGACATTGTGTGAGGCACACAGCAGAGACAGCTAGTGCACAAGATCAACCCGGAGACACCTACATGAAGCTCAAGGAACTCCACTCAAACTAGCCTACTAGGCTAACTGAAATATTCATGGAAAAATAGAATTTCTTTAGGAGAGATGCCTAAATGGGCATTTGTAGTGTTGATCTTGAAATATATTATTTTGGGCACCTCCTTCATAAAGCTAAACTATTTTAAGTCACCATTACATTGTAGTGGATTCTAGAGTATGTATATTTATGAGATAATTAATACCACTCATAGGAATTTGATGGTGTCAGGTTTCATGCCCTTGTGGATATCTGACTATATGCAGTGTTATCACATTTAAAATTCTAGCTCATTTAAAGTCTAAGTTGTTACAAATATATCACCTCAACCACCTCTTTGGTTTTTGTACAAGAGAAATCTTTATCTTGAAACATTATATAATAAAATGAAAGCTTTTGCTGAAATGTTTTGTTGCAATCAATAACAATTCCATTTCTTTGGCTTGTGGTATGTGGTATATTTTGAATTTTATTATTCTAAATTGGATGCTTTGGCCAAAAATAACTTTGAAGGAGACATCAATGTAGTCTGACCTCTACAACAAGGAAGCATTGTTGATTAACATGAAGTATACTTTTTTAATCCTCTCAATTGATTAATGTACATTATATACTTCTCACAACATTGAGGAAGATTGTATTTACATCCATATGATATAACTACCAACCAAAAACTGATGCCAAAGACATGGTAGTCCCGAGAGAATAATGCCAAACAGGTGAGGTGTTTTACGTTACTGCAATCTTTTGTAGCTAGAGAATTGCTTTCATGGCAAATCTTGAGAGTTGAGACTCTACAGAGCTTGCATGGCAAAGTAGAGCACATATTGAGGTTCCTTGGAGGTAGTGATGGATGACATGCCAGGTGGTGACATTTTAGTAACATTTAATTTATAATAAGTGTTGCCATGGGAGGTATTTTGGAATTTTTAGGTTCCTATATTTTCGGAGGCTCAACTTGACTTTTTGAGACTCTGTTTTATAGAAGGGGTCACTACTATTTTTAGTACACCTATGTTTAGGCAATTACATGGTCTTAACTAAATATCCCTTCATATAGGGAATAGTGTTAGGCTAATTTATGAAAATCAAGACTAGATATTCGTGAGGGTATTAATGACCAGTTCATCAATAGGAGCCTCATTTCTTCACTCAAAAGTATATAGATGTATGTATGAAGGCACACAACTTAGCAGAGATCTTAGCAACAATCCTCATGCTTCTGCATATTTAGGATTCCAAATCTTTATAAAAAAAATACTTAACTGATCTTACTCCCTCTTTACTCATGGAGACCATAATCCTAAGCTTGAATTTCTAGAGATGGTTCTTCAATATTTCATATGATTAGACTTCCCTCAAAGTATCCATCTGGAAATCTTCTCAGCATGAGATCCATTAAGTTTGAAGATAATCTATTAATGCAACTAAGCATTCCATGATTCTAGCAATGCATTTCCATAATCAACAATGTCTTTCGCTATACTTCTGGGGAAGTTTCAACAGAAAAATCCCTCTGAGACTGAAGAGATGTTAGAGGTGAGCTGCACATAAAATGTCATAGACATAATCAGTAACCAAAAATGCATGAGGGGATCCTATCGTGGACCAGGGAATCTTCAAATCTTACTCCTCTTGTTCTGTATTCTCTATGCTATCTTTAACACAATGCTTCAACAAATTATCCGAGCTATGCTATAGCTGTACCAACATCTGAGTATTGTAATGAATATAAGGATTTGGTATAATGTTTGCATGCTATAAATTATATATAGCAAAAATCCTTGGACTAGTCATAGTCAGACAAGTTTTAGTATGAAGACTCTTAGCAAGACATATTTTTAATGAGGAATTTCATACTCATTATAACTTTAGTATATATTATATACTTCATCTAGTGAAGGGTCTCGATGAATTGCTTCATACATACCCTTATTTTAGTTATCACTCTTTGTTCATAATTTAGCCATCACATCATTTAACTTATAACCGTAACCTCAACATGTTGTATTCCTTTCAATTTAGTCAAATTATGAACAAACTCAGCAGAATATATTCTGATCTCTTGTAGAATTTTGATAACATAACCTCAGATGTCATGTTGTAACTTAGTATGACACATATTACTCTAATTCAATCACCTGTAAATTGAGTAATATGTAGAATAACTCTTGGACTTCTTAGATCAAGATCATCAACAATTTGATGTAGTCTTTGGATCTTTTAAACCTCATCATCCAAAAATCAATGTAGACCCACCTTGCCCAACCTATTTATTGCAATCTAGATTATAAAGCCTTAGAATGATGCCATAACATGTCTCCCTAGATGCCACAGAGATATTATTTAGATATGAGTCTCCATTCTACTTTTATAGGTGATGCACCACTCCTTAACAGAGATCTAGATATGAATGTCATAAGAAATATTCTTCAACAAAGAAATCTACCTAATAATAGAGGAGAATCTGTAAAATTTCTAATACTCCCTTCAAGGACATCTTTACTGACACACAAAATCCCTTTTTTTGTTGAGGCTTGATCAAACTAAGGCACCAGCTCCCTCTTGGTTAGATGATCCTTCTTACTACATAAGATGTGCAAATGTAAAGAGGATCTTGGTTTTTATATCTCACGTCATGACCCTTCTTACAGCATAATATGTAATTTTAAAGAGGATCTCGGTCTCTATATCTCACATCTGCATTGTATCAACAAAAATTATAAGTTTAGACCAACTAAGCTTCATGTGCAATAAGCTGTAATAGGATTGTTCTTATTGTATGATTTCATATAGGGATGGATCGTCTGAGAATTTTTTAGTGCATGCTCTTGGCCTTATTACCTAATCAACACATTTAGGACCTTTTCTTCAAGGAGAAACAAGAATATCAACCTATTCAACCACCCTTGATAGGTCAGCTTCTTTAGAAGATAGGGATGGGGTATATATATGAGACCAGGTCATAGATGCTTGCATTTTCTACTAATTTCTTCTAATTATAACTATTCTTCATTAATTAACACTTCAAGAGTGTTATAACCCTTATCCAAGATGCCAAATTAAAAAGGATTTTTATTTTTTTTTACTGGAAGATCAAAAACTATCAAAAGAGAACAATTCTGCTATTTTCTTTAGACTGTTCCTCAAGATAGGACTTTGATTTTCTCATAAAAATTTCAGTAATCAGAGCCTTCAGTTATTCCGGAAGTATCTGTGTATACTCTCAGGGAATCACCCTTGTTAAACACTTCATAGGGGATGATCTGTGGTCCTTGGTAGCTTCGTCAATTTCGTTTTGAGGACCTGTCATTCCAATTATTGCAATTACCTCAAAGAGTTTTGAAATTCAACCATGTATGAGCCTGTGGTGGAATATAGCCCCCATGTTAGAGAAGAGTGTGAAGAAGTTTTAGTGGATTGTATGGAGGTGGATGAGGTTCAATCCACGTTGTAGCCTAAAAGCAAATCCTGCAAGGTTCTTTTTGAAGTTGCAGTTGTTTTCAATCCCAACGAGGAAAAGGAACCTAACCTTGAGTTAAGCGAGTAAGGTGAGTCATTAGCCTTTCTCGCTTAGTTTCTTGATCTTAGTGAAGAGCCCACTATCCTTCCACCCCATAATCCTAAGACTAGTTATTTGTCTCTCTGACCTCAATTTCTCTGTTATCGTCCAGAAAGAGACCTAGATTTGGAAGTTAGGGGACTAGCTTGTGGGGAGCATGGGGTTTTGGAATCTGAGCCAGAATGTGGACTTACCAAAGTCACAGAGATTAAGGAAATATAGTCCTTGGGAGACCAAATGGCTTCTTTAGGTTTATCCACTGATTGTAGAGAAATCGGAGGGTGAAGAAAACGAAATAGCTTCAATTGATAAATCTGAAGAAAAGCCCTGCAACACTAGTGGTGCCACCTTTAAACCCAGTTTGTACGTTTTTAAAAAAGAGTGGGCAATGTATGATGATGGAGATGAAGAGGAGGAGGAGAAGCCCTCTAGATGGTTGAGAATTCAATTATTGTTTGTGTTTTTTTGTTGTGTGCTTCAGTTGCCTTGTTGGGATCCACCATCTTTGCAAAACAATGCATTGGCTAATGGTGAGTTTTATGCCTCGACAGTGAATGTTGTTAAATATGTAGAAGTGTTTCGGAGACAAGATTCTGTCAAAGATATGAATCATTCTCCTTTACAGTATTCAAGGACAAGATTTGATTTTATTATAGATAATGTTAAGTTTTTGTTTGATTCATCCTTGACCAAGCTAAAGGTGCTAACAAATTCTGTGATGGAAAGAATCATGGAGAAATCCTTTGAGAAAACCGATAGCAGTGGTATTTAAGGAATGGGTAATCATCTTGGCTTGGAAACTATTGTAAAAGGAGACATCAAGGACCATATCCTTTCATTTGATGAGAGCTTACTGGAGAAGGGGAGTAGCATAGAGGCCACTCTGAAGGGATTTGATCAATTTGTTGCCTCTTCAGTTCATAATGAACTGTCCACCCAAATAACAAATGCAAGGGAGGGAGAGCATTTCCATAGGGTAATACTAAGCTTGAAGTTGATATTCATAGTGCATCTGAGAACCCATCATCCTCTGGAAAGCAAGAACAAGAGAATAAAGTTGGAGCACACGAACATGGAGACATCATGCCATTATCTTCTCTAGAAACCCTTCCTCATTTATACATACCTTTATTCTCCTACTCTGACATAGTTGATGAAAACAATAGATATGGTAGAGAAAATGGTTTTGGGGAATCTATGTTCTCATCTTCTTTATATAGAATAGACATTTATGCTACTTCTGAGGAATATTTGCCTATGGTTCATTCTTAAGAAGCAGATAATATCAATGAACATGCTTCTAAAGCAGCAAACATTGATAAGATTCCTGAAACTACCATCCTTCCTAACCATGACCAAAAGTTTGTATCAGTTGTCAATGAATATTCAGAAGTCAATGAACCTTTCGTTCCTTTGGCTTCACAGAGAAACTTAGAAGTAAAGCAAGAATCTGAGGCATTAGACATGGACAACCAAACACTTGAGAATGTGATTGTTGAATATATTATAGAAAATATATCTGATTTAATTTCTAAAGATTTTCCATAGATTGAAATATGATGGATTCCTAGCTTTCCATTCACTGAGATATGAATTGGTCAAATACAATAAATTTGTGGATACATGTATTATTAATTGAAGAGTTGAATTTATGATTGTGGATAAGGTTGTAATTTTTTATTGTTTTGTTAGAAAGTGTTTTTAAAGCTTATACATGGATTATTCTTTGCATGCCAGGACACAAGGGCCTTTAAAGAGGTTGCAATTATTCGTCATCCACATGTAGGGGAATATTCCTATGGTTTTATTACATCATCACTCGTCCTTTTGATTGTTTCTTATGCTTTAGATATCCTTGAAGCTGACTTAATACTGAAGCATTCCACATGAATGTTGAAATTGAGTGGCAGGTGGAAATGTTTCTTGCATATCTTGCAAATTAACATCTATTTGCATATTATCACTATTGTCATAAATAAAAATCCATGTTTATTGGTAAACATGCAATGTATTTTGCCATGCTATAGTTTAAATAAATATTATTTCAATTTGTATGGGAGGTAGTTCTTACTTTTCTCCCATTGTCATATGCACGTTGAGAGTGGAGATGAAGAACTCTGCAGTGTCTATGTTCCCATGAATCATCTATATATTGGTGACATTTTCCTTGTTCACTCTAAATATATTGTTTGACCAAACTTATTTGTTTGTGAAAGCATAGGTTGGTAGTCATGCATTTTTCTTTCATTACTATTATTATTTATGTTATATATGTTTCCATGATATATTTCATTATTTTTGGGATTTTGATTCATAGATCTAGGGATGATACTTTACCCTCTTATTTTCACTTTCCATCCTATCCATCCTTACTTCCTTAGAGGCATGTGTTGTGACTTCATATATTGTATATGTATAGTAGTGGAAAGTAATCATAGGAGGAACAAGAAAGTTATTAAAGTGGAATGGACTCCCAACATAGGGCTACTGCATTGTAGTAGTAAGACTTGCAATTCTTATGAGCATCACATAGATAACAACCAAAAACCGAAGAGGACCCACAAGGCATGACACCAAAACCATTAGTGATGTTAATGGCAGAGTGAAGGAGGATGCTCTAACATTGGGGACCTGCACTCCAAAGAAATGGAATCTCAGCATCAGAATGTGCTACTTTGGTAATGAGACTTGAAACTATTACAAACTCAATATATATAGTCATTATTATTATTTTTCGAAGTAAAATCTCATGGGTAATCCAAGGGATGCTTCCCAACATTTTTGGATGATATCCCTTGTAAACATGTTGACATATACTTCTTTGTTTAACCTAGGGGAATTTGGTTTGGAGCTTCTGAAGCAAATGAGAAACTGTTGGAATGGCCCATTTTAGGAATTTTGAGCATTTTCAAGGGAGTAGAGGCATAGTGCTTTCTCTTTCTTTGTCTTTGCAGGATCATGTGATTGCTTGTGGTTTGGATTCAATAGGCATGTGTGTTTGGGTCATGTTCTTGATTTAGGACCACGTGATACATTTTTCTATTTTGTATGCCCATATCCTTAGCTTTGAGCAAGAATAGTTGTGGAATTGGATGACCTCGTCTTTGTTGACAACTTAATGCATCTTTAGGGGGCACCTAACCATGTTTGAGTGCGAAGGAGACAAGTGTGGAGATGGGGTTTTATATATGGACTTTATATATTATACATATGTAGCAGTGGTATCCCTTTGTCTATATTTCTCTTTTTAATTTGACAAATAGTGTGGGTGCTGCCCAAGATGCTTATTGCATGATAATCCTTTGTAAGGTCATTATTAGGGACAATGATATGTTGGTTAATTTATTATAAGATATGATTTGTGTGTTTCCTTTAATTCTATGCAAATTGGAAAGTCCTCAAGATTGGATGGTTTTCCTTATGAAGTCTCTAAGTTCACATGGGACTTTATTGGGGATCATATTTGTTGTTTAGATGTATATTTTTATTTTCTAGGTTCCTCTTTGAGTCCCTCAAGTCTCAATTATTTCTTGATGAAGCCTATTCCTAAGAATGAACTGAGAGACTCTATAGGTGTTTGGTAGCTTATTACTTTGCTTACCATTTCTTACAAATGTGTGGCAAAGGCTTTTGCTTTGATGATCTAGTGAGTTTCCCAGTATGTAGTGTGACTAAAGTGGACTAGGTTTGTCCAGGGGCCTGGTCAGCCTAGGAAGCAATCAAATGGGCCAGAGAGATAGGGAAACAATGCCTTAAGTTGAAGATTGACTTTGAAAATCCGATGATCGAGTTGGTTGTTATTTCATCTTTAAGATACATTGATGTGCTTAGGTTATGATTCACAGTGTGTGGGTATAATAAGTGATCTTTTCACCAATTCCTTGGCCTTCATTTTGTCATAAAGCCTTATCGCTACAGATAGTGTTATATTATTTGATTCAATAGGGCCAGCCTTTGGTGCCTTATGAATGAGGTAAAATTCTTCCCCACATAAAACTTCAATGTGTTAACAAGAAAAACTAGGGAAGTATATATATACCAACATAGGAGCCCAAATGACACATATCAGAACTAAGAACAGGCATATGTCACTATAGAATTTCCTTGCCTTACCTTGCCTTTTAACTAGTTGATGCTCTGCTCTGGAAAGAGTTATATCACACTTGACCAGATACAGACTTACATAAATATATTCCAACTGAATATCACACACAAATTCATTGTGTCATGTTTACAAAGTAAGACATCAAACTTTTGCATGATCTTTCATGAATCAATGAGACGACAAATGTATAACATATAGAAATTTTCATGACTGATATCAAAGTGTTTAAGGAAAATATTTTCATATTTTAGAAATAGGAAAAGGTTGTCTCCGCAGGAAAAGGTTGTCACCATCCCATTTTTACTACAAACTACATCCGTGACCAAATGAAAAACCCAGTGACCTTGATGTCCCATGCAGTGAATTAAATATAAGCAACCCAATTCTACTTCTAAAATAGGCAAACTGTCATTTATTTCAATGGATGTTTTTTCTGCTTTCCCATAGATAATGCAAACCATGTAAATTGGAACTTCCTCATCTTAGACACAAATGGCTTATCTAAAGGCCTTTCATCAATCTTATTTGCCATGGAAGCTTTCATGCTCAACACCTGACCCGATGATGTTATTAGCATGACAGGAATATTTTCTTGCTCATTTTTATTGTCCAGATCATTACGATAAGAATATGCATGGTTTTTCCAACTACCGACTCAGTTTTGTGGTGCACTATATCTCTTCACCGCGTTAGCTAAGTCACTAGCTTCTCTATGCTGCCCATTTTGTGCTCTCCATTTTCTAAGTTGATCCTAAACTATCGATTTCACTGCATTTTCCCTCTTTGCCTTCTGTGAGGCAACTTGAAGAGCCTCCCTCCTTGCTATTATCTCTTTATTTTCTTCTTCCAATCTCTTCGATATTTCCCGTTCACTATCCTTAGTTTCATCTATTTGGGCTACAACAGCTGCCACCCGCTTGTCAGCAAGTTCCTCAGCCTCACGTGCTTGATTGGTCAGTGAAAAGTACTCATTAAATGAAAGTGTAATTGATAGAGTCCTAGCCTCAGAATATCCAACAATTAACTCACTCTAATTCATATCATCAATCCTAGCAAGAGACAATACTTTTGATGCCCAAGCTACTTCTGCCATTTTTATAGTTACTTGTACCATACTCTCTGCAGTTCTAGTACCAGCCTTTGATTGTGCAGCTTCTTCTTTTTCTTTGTGCATATCCTCTCTAGCTACTTTGGCTTCAATCGTATCTTTATCTACCTGAGCTGCTGCTTGCTGTAAAGCTCTGTTATAGCTTCCTTGGATTGCCTCTCTCCATCTTGCTAATTTAATTTATTGTCTTGTTTGATTCAATTCAGCCTCTAGAGAAGCAACTACTGCATAAGACTTTGCTACCCTTTCCCATGTTTCTTCTAACATTACACTTTACCTCTCAAACTCTTCTCTGAGTGGCTCAATGGCATCTACTAAATAAGTTACCTCTTTTGTGGCTTTTTTTAGATTTTCTCTCATCTTCCCTAGTTCTTCTAGAGTTATATATTCGAATTTAGTTTTTTTAACCTCTCGACCCTTTGCAAGATCCATGTCATCCAATTCTTTAGAGAGGTCATTTTCAACTACATGCATATCTGCTCCAAGTTTAAGTTCTGACACTTTAACCACTGATAATTCTAGTTTCAAGCTCTGCAATAAAGAGGATAAGGCATTGAGCTTTAATATTAGATCCTTAACAAGAACTACTTCCTGATTCAGCCTAATCAGTTCCTGGTTGACATGCTCTATTTCTTTCCCCTTCTCCTCATACTGTCAGTCCTTGGCCATAGCTACAACATGTTACTTTTCTTTTGTTTCCATATATAATCTTTAAGCTTATTGACTAAATTCTTTGTGGTAATCAATTCTATGGTTAGTGCATCTGCCTATCTTTTCACCTCTTCAGAAGCTACCAATGCATCGATTGAATCTTGAAGAGAAATGACCCTCAATTTAACTAAACATAGGTATTCTAAAATATCATTCTCAAGCTCCTGTTTGATAGCTTATAGTTCTAAGATTACTTATGCATTTCTTTCCTTTTCAACCTCTAGTTGTGTCTTTGTAATGATATTTTCTTCATCCAAATCAGAATTTTCCTTCTCCACAACTCCTGGCCTTGCAAATTCAAATTCAACTATTACTTGCCTTTCTAAAGTGTTAGAACGCTCCAAATTTAATGTTAAATCCTTTATGAGACACATCGTTTTGTCCATCTCCAATATAACCTGTGATTTTTTATATTTTGTTCCAATCATAAGTCTTTTCAGTTCTTTAAGCTCTTCCCACATCTTTTGAAGCTCAGCTGCTACATATTGGCATCTATGTATAGACAATTTTTGTGTTATTTTGTACCACCTAGTATAAAGTCTAGAATCTCATCTTGTAAGTCAATTAGAATAGTTGCAAGAAATAATGTTGAAGAAAACAGATCTTTCTTGAAGTTCTCCTTTAGATTCATAATTTCATTCACTCATACTATTGTATTACAGGCTACACGAAGTTTGAACAGTATGAAGTGATTGCTTATATATAAGATACAAGCTCCATTCCAGTAAAAGTGTTAATAACAGTAATACAATCTACAATCAATAGTGTCACCTTATATGGGCTTAATATAAAGGCTTATACTAATAGATAGTTTGATCGCCTAATATAGCTTATCCATATTGTCAAGGTTACAACTATGTTAACTATGTACAAACTTGTGAATACGGGTTGTGGGTTGTGAAGATCATTGATTATGGAAACTAGTGTACTGAATGCTTATAGTGCTAAAGAAATAGGCCATGATTGAGCTAAGTGTATTGAGCTTGAACTATACTATCATTCATAAGGGTACTAATCCCATGACTATGACTACTCTAGTATGCTACCATAACTGTGTCACAACCTTACTATGATTCACCGATGATAGATACCCATATAGAATAAGGGAAAGCATAGGATGTGTTGTACACAATGTAATAAGTATTAGTGCTATTCAACAAGGTAATGTTTATTCCATAAGATTAAGTGCATAGTTTGGTATCATTACAACTGTTAACACATTGTCTAATATGCATAAGCCACCAGCTTGATCATATCTAGATATCCTATAGGTATTGATGATCAAAATGTATTCTATTATGCTTATATTTGCATATGCCTTCTTGTCACATGCATTCTTATATTCATGGCAAGGCAGTGGAGGAATTGGTATCAGAGTAGTATAGAAAAATGAAAAAAAATGTAAAATTCAGAAGTACCCCCTATCCTTAATGGTTGACACAGGGTGCTGGGTATGTTATAGATGCAAAAACGAAGCATACAATTCGCTTAATTATTAGCCCCTTTCCCAACAAAAGGTTTGAAAGAAATAAAATTATTTTCATTCAAGAATGGGATGTCCCTTGCTTCACACATACATGGGGATCCTTGACAGCATCAAAAGATCCCCATGCCATATACAAATATATTTCTAGAATTTTTAGAGTTCTAGGAAGTTTTATGTTAACATGTTTCTAGATTCCTCCATAGGCAAATCTAACTTGATGACAAACTTGGATTGGAATAATTTCGTTGGTTTGAAAGGCCATTTCATTAGACTTCTCCCTAAGTTGATGGTATCAATGGGAATAGATATTTTTCAATCTATGTATGTCTTATTTCTTCTTTACTACTAGTCATTATCACTAATGGTATCTCTTGATAGTTCTTTGGGTTGACATAATCTCTTATTGGTATGCCAAACATGGAATTTAAAGCAGGCAAATCATTCCATATAAGTTGGTTGTATGTGTGATCAGCATGGGGAAGGGAACTATTTGTGAATGTTTAAATATGGGTTGCCAGGCTAGAACTCAAGACTACTTGCAATGAGACAATCCACAAGATGGAATCTTTGGAGAAAATGAGTCTGGATTCTAGAAATATTATTATAGACATGTACTGTGAAGGATAAAAGCTACAGGAGAAGAAGAGGATGTGGTTGTTTATGACCTATTCTTTTGTTTGGCTATGTTTTGAATGCTTCAGGAACATGGTTGGAAGGGTAGAGAATCAATATGTTTTGGGAATTTCTTTGTTATTAATGTATATTTTAATAAGATCGTTTGAACATATCAATTGAAATACATATCAACCTCTAGTTATTTGTTTTGCAGGAGATTCCTCCTGTAATCAGAAGTGTCAATGGGCATTACATGTGGGTGTTTGCATTATGCAAGAAGATTAAGGATTGATGGTACCAGGTAGGTCATAACAATAACACATGATCATTGTAGTTCAACAACGTAGTTCTAAAATCTGTTATTCCACATTGAATGCAATCAAATTTTTAAATGTGTTGTCATTGAAGTAGCTTATTTACTTCCATATATAGGTAGTTGAAGGGGAATTTCCAATTATTGCAGCCCGTGGGTGAGTGTTTAAGCCTCAAATATTTTTGTGCATGTATGGATTTTATTTGTCTATGGTCTGAGGCTTCCCTTCCTGTGTAGAGAGGAAAACATAACATACAAGTAGCTTGATCCTGGTTCGCGGGTGTTGATTTTGAAAGCACTAGTGAGATTCGGGTTGAGGTATAAAACATATTTGCATTTCTATTTTGGTGGTATCATCAAAATAAAATGATTCCATTCGTCATATGTTGTGACCAAGTTTAAGGAAAGGCATGAATTTGTTGGTATTTTACCTTTAGTGTACTTTTGGTGATAATATATATTTTTAAATAAATTGCATTTTTCCTAGGTAGAATTGTTCTTGGCTGCCTCATAATCAACATTGTAGCTCTGTTGTAGTGCTTCCAAAATAGTTCATATATAACAAAATCTATGTTCATTGATTTTAAGGTATGAGGATGATTCCATTATTGGTCACCATTTATACAAGGAGATTCAGAGGATTGAGGTAAAAAATAAGACTATGGTAAATGTTGTTTGTCCTTACCAATGGGAAACCATAACAGCCAATTTTGATGAATTTCAAGCTGTGGCAGTAAGTAATTTAGTATACATACATCTTATCATGTTCACAACTTTTATGATATCCATTGCAATCAGAAGTTGAAAGTTTTAGATTGTGAATAATTTTTGTGTTATATAATATATTTCATTGCATGAAGAATAACAAACTTCAAATGATAAATAAGTAAGTCACTTCATAATGTTGAAGCCATTTTTTGGCATGCCATATGTAACCTCAGATGTTAATGCTTTGTTGCAACTATTTGTATGACACTTGGTAATGAATACTTCTAACAACTAGGATAACAGATCTCTACTTGGGTTGAGTTTACTAGTGAATGCATTTGTTCAAGCCATCTCCCTCATCCTTTATGTCCCACAACACTCACTACCCTGAGTTGGCCCTCACTAGCCTACCAACACTATCATAAGGCCTAAGGTGCCTTTAATGATGAATTCTAGGCCTGATTTTAGACCTTTTAATCCATCTTTTCGAGGAGCTAGAAACTAAAAGTCCTATATCTAATAGCGAAGGCTATTAGATAAAGGAATTTTATTTTCTAGATCCTCCAAAAGATGGATTAAAAGGTATGAAATCAAGCCTAGACTTCATCATTAAGGGCACCTTAGGCCTTATGATAGTGTTGACAGGCTAGTGAGGGCCAACTTAGGGTAGTGAGTGTCATGGGAGATAAAGGATGAGGGAGATGGCTTGAACAAATGCATTCACTACTAAACTCAACCCAAGCAAAGATCTGCTATCCTAGTTGTCAGAAGTATTAATTAACAAGTGTCATGCAAATAGTTGCAGCAAAGCATTGACATTTGAGGTTACATATGGCATGCCAAAAAATGGCTTCAACCACAAGGTTGAGCAAATCCCACGTAAATCTTTCAAGAGATTGTGGACGTGAGTCTTGGTTCCATTTTAGCCAAATCACATGCATACAATTGTCTTTTATTCAAAAGCATACCCTCAAGAAGAAACTCTAGCCTTTGGCTTATGTCTGTGTGATGTGGATTCTAATCCACAAATTTCACCCCTAGAAGAACTAGTCCAAGGAATGAAAAAAAAAACTTTGCAAAACCTTAAACTGTGAGTAAAGAAGCCTGTTGGTTCAGTTGATGCTTCTATTTACTTACAAAGAAATCCATGAATGACCTTGTTGAAGCATCCATGCAAAATTTCTGACAAAGTTACATAATGCAAGCCTTCTTTTACATTAATCATTTTGCTTGGAAAGATTTCGATTAGAAATTAGTTCCATTATATGATTCAAGGTACATGAAATCTCTTTGCTTCTCACTGTGTTTTTAATTCTGCATAAATATAAATTACTTCCATTATATGATTCAAACAATGAAAACTTTGAAACAGGAACTAATATTATTACTCGTTTTGTAGAGATAGCAAAAAATTGACCCGATTTTGAAAACGGGTGATGCAGAACACACATGTTTTTTTAGAGCATAGTTTTTGGCATTTTAATTTGTTTTATGTACATTGTGTTTTAGAATGGTAGTGATTTTCATGCGGATTTAAAATAGTGGTTATTTTGCATTAGACCCTTTTTTTTTAAAGACCTATTTTTTTACTTTAAATTTTCTAATGTATGAAATGAAAATAATTATTTTTTAAATTTAATAATTTTGGAAGTGGTCTTCTTCTTCATATTTTCTTGTTTTTATTTTTTTTGTAGTGAGGTTTTTATTGATTTGCATATTTAAAGAAGGTCGATATTTTGCATTTTCGATATTCTGCATATTTATACATTGTTAATTAAATTTTCAATCCACATGAAATAATTGTCTCTAAAAAACAAATATAAAAATATA